>JANJGK010006603.1:0-36238 GCA_039081455.1 Macrobrachium rosenbergii
TATTAAAAAAATGAATTAAATTAGATAATAGTTACATAGATAGATAGATAGATAGATAGATAGATAGAAGAAAATACCCGACAACCACTACAGTAAGCCGTGTATCCAGGCAGTGGATAGACTCCACAGTAAAGCAATATTAAAGTTGCTCCCACGATCGTCCTTAAATTGCTAAACCCGGGGCCACCCTAATTACGGTTTAATATACGGATGCCTGTTTAACCCTTAATTAATGTATATATGATGATATTCTATTTACGCCGGAGATACTTCAACATTATTCACCTTCTGAATAATAATAATAATAATAATAATAATAATAATAATAATAATAATAATAATAATAATAATAATAATTTTAAACAATTATTCATACAATTATTCATCTTCTGAATAATAATAATAATAATAATAATAATAATAATAATAATATTATCATTTTAAACAATTATTCATACAATTATTAATCTTCTGAGTAGTAATAATAATAATAATAATAATAATAATAATATAATAATAATAATAATAATAATAAACATTATCATTTTAAACAATTATTCATACAATTATTAATATTCTGAGTAGTAATAATAATAATAATAATAATAATAATAATAATAATAATAATAATAATAATAAACATTATCATTTTAAACAATTATATACAATTATTCATCTTCTGAATAATAATAATAATAATATTAATAATAATAATAATAATAATAATAATAATAATAATAATAATACATATTTTAAACAATTTTGCCCGATGCTGTCCAATGCTAGAGAACAGCAGCAGCGGCACTACGTGCAGCAGCATCAGCGGCTCTAATAACGGTCATAACCCTATCAAATAACGACGGATCCAATAATAATGGAAACTGGAAATCACAGCTATCAACAGCCCATTTATCCCCACATTTGTTTCCCCATTTGTTCTCTCTCTCTCTCTCTCTCTCTCTATATATATATATATATATAATTATATATATATATATATATATAAATGTATATATATATATGTATATATATATATATATATATATATATATATATATATATATATATATACTATATATATATATATATATATATATTGTTACGTGTGAGAGTCTTGGTTGATCATGTATTATTCAATTTACGTAATTTTTACGGCCCTGCAAACCAAGATTACACGTAACCTGTCACTTGAAGCCAAAAGTTAACCTCAAAGACAGACGTTAATTAGCCAAAGGTCGCCAGTTAAGGGTTATTAACCTTAACAAAGAATATTTGAGATGAATTTGATTTTAAACGCAACGGTTCTTCCAAACTTTCGGACGCGAGGCATACAAAAGCATCGAGATTTAACCTGATTTTGCTTACCCTAAATCCTAGGTATTTTACTGGAATAACGGGGTTGAAGCTAACAACATAATAATTTGACTTAATCTAGACTTCGTGAACACATATACCGTAAGTGGTGGCTGAAGGGGGAACAAAGGAAATTTGAAATACAGAAAACAAAGGATAAAAGAATGGGCGAAGTTTTGAACAAAAAGCGACTTTACCTTAGGACGAACGTTGTGCGCATCAACGACCGACGTGGAGTTCTTGCAATTGTTTCTTCACTTCACTAATAGAATAATAGACAAAGAAAGGGGGAAGAGGTCCAACTGGACGTGTTATCTCTCCGAAAGCTTGGTTCTCTCTCAAGTTCTCTGACCGAGCCTGGGTCAAAACAGGCCTATCAGTCATGCCTTAGGCGTCTACGCTTTTGTTAAAAACATTCGCCAAGAGACAGGTAGGAAGGAAAAAGGGACCGTAGGACCACCTATTCTTAAGGCTGATAGGGAAATTTTCCTATAGGGTAAAGGCCTAACTTACCTATCCCGTTCTCCAACGGACGTTAAGGTTTGAACTGAAGACGCACCTATATAGACAACGTCTTTTCCCGGTCTCAGTCAGGCTGATATTTTTACAATCGAAAGTTACGAGGGCGAACAGCAGTAATATTTATAAAAGCTCCCCCCCTTAAGAGGGCCTTCACTCCCTTTCGGGCGTGAAGGTCTGTACTAAGCAAGCTGTTCGCCTCTATTAGGTTGCTCTTCTTCCCCTGAGCAGATTAGTCCTGGTTAGCCTACCTAGCTACAGAACTACCTAACCCTAGATAGGATATGAGCTATAATCACTACTTAACCTAATTCTAATAGTACTAGAAGGTGCTCACGGTTATTATAGGCTACCTCCTACAATCATGATGTGTTTTAGACCTAGCCTAGTGGTACATTCTATGATATTCCCTAGCCTAACCTATCCTAACCCGACCGTAGCACCAACATAAGAGTTAATATTCTAACTAAATTACAACATGGTTTATGCTTAATACAATTAAAATTTACTAGTTAATTCATGAGGGTTGCCTCATATGATAAATGGGTGCCTCACTGAGGTCTTAGGCCATGCGTGTCACGAGCATCGTGGCTCGTTTCACAATAGTTGAGATTACTGAAATTAGTTATGCTACTTACATGATTACTGCGGCTCGGTGGTAAGTGGAAGGAACAAGGTTACTAAATTGATGTACCGTACTTTAAGGTGGCCTAGGCTAGGTACAAATAAAAGGAAGAGATCACACTGGCTACCTTCTCTGGGCAAGGGGCCAGGATCACTCTTAGATGTTAGGGCACTGTGCCGAGAGGGCACTAGTGCCAGGAGGAGCTTATAGCTCGGCAACTACTGGGCTCTCGTCCGCCCCTTCTTCTTCTTCTTCGGTTTCCTCCAAGGCCTATCAGTAGCTGGCCTAGCAGGTGATGAGAGCACCGACTCCGGGGACAGGCCAGAAGGGCTAGCGGGCGCGAAGTCAGGGGCAACTGCAAAAGCTGCGGGAGGACTCCCTACTCCGGCTGCTGCGACAACCAGAACGAGAGCGATCTCGACTTCTGCGTCCGAGGATGCCAGTTCCTGGTCTTCCAAGGGAGGGGTACCATTTCGATCCTCCAGGGGTTCATCCCCTGGAGTCAAATTTTGCGAAGAAGAAGGTTCGAGTGCTGGAGGCTCTCCAGTCGCAATGATCAACTGCATGGGGAATCCTAAATCTCCCGGAGGAGGATTCGCCTCATGATTTAGACCCGGCATAGGGGCCTTTTCTATTGGTAGCTCAACGTCCGTGGCGGACGGAGTCTGGCACTGCTCAGTGCTCGCAAGTGGCACTGGCAGCAGTTGAAGGTCAGGCATGCCTGACAAGGGGTCCGGAGGTGCAATACCTCTCGGACGACTTGTGGTTGGCTGCGGCAGAGATTCCTGCCCCAGCGGGAGATCGTAGCCTCTCCTAGAGTTTTGTTCGGGGGCGTCCGCTGGGCGTTGCTTGCTTGGGCAGCCCTCCCAATTTGTGGAGTGGTCTGCCCGCTTGCACGTCCTGCAGCGGTACTGCTCCTCCTGAATCTCTCTTCGCGGAGGGGGAGGACCTCTTGGTGGGCCAGCCCTTCGCGATTGGAGAGGGCTAGGCCTGAAATAGGTTGGGTGGCGCCCCTTCCGCGGACCACTTTGGTGGGCGGAAGGTGGAGGTTTGTCATTTTTGGGAGTTACAACTGGGGCCTCCGTGGAGGAGGTAACGTGGCTGCGGAGTGGCGTTGGTGACGGGCTTCCGCAGAGAAGATCTCGACCCAACAAGAAGACCACTCCGGGCCGAATTCCACCTACCACGCCAAGGCGGTGGGGTATCGTGCCCCAAGGTGTCATTACCTGGAGTTGGACCGTGGGAACGGTGATGGTGTGGCCCTCTATCCACTTCATTTCCCACCGCGTTTCTTCGTCAACCATGGCACCGGCTGGCACTTGGGCCCTAGTGATCAGGCTAATGTCTGCCGCAGTGTCTACTGTGACCGGAAGGGTCACGGGCAGGCTAGTGCTCTGAAGAGGGGCCACCGAGATGTACTGGGTTTCCAGTCTCTCGGGGTAAAGGATCCGGTGCGGACCAGCAGCAGAAAATGAAGTGCTGATTAGGTTGACAAATTTGGTGGTGGGGACATGATGTGGACAGGCCGGAGATCCAGCATTGTAGTGGCTAGCAGCCCCACTGGATTTGCACGGGCCTTTTGGATGGGCTCGGTGGCCTGCAGTAACTGTTGGAGGAGAGGGCTGAGCGGGTGAATCGGGAGCGGAGTTCTGGCTGGTAGGGTTAGGCTGCTTATTAGTGCCGAGTTTGTATCGGCACTCAGCTTCAGCATGGCCCCCCTTCTTGCAATAGTTGCACAGGGTCTTGCTAGGCAGTCCATTCTTCGGGCGAGTGGAGTTCGAGAGGTAGGCCGGAGGGATGATTCGCTTCTGAGAGGTGCTATGCGACTGATTGAAGGTTTCCCACGAATCAGCCATGCGACAAGCATCCATAAGTGTGGAGGGCTGTTTATCGTTAAGATATACTGCAAGGGGCCCTGGCACACATTGGAAAAGGTCTTCTAGCATGGTCCGATTGAAGAGATCCTCAAACGTCGTGCAGGCCAAGGAGTCGAACCAGCGCGTACCGGACTGGGTTTTGTGACATGCCCATTCCGTCCAAGACCAGCCGACTTCCTTGGCAAGACCTCGGAACCGTTGTCTCCATTTTTCTGGGGTTATTTCGTAGGCCTTTGTAATGACTCTACGAACTTCCGCCATGTTGCCTCTCTGGCTCTTCTCCAGTGAGCGAAGCGCTGCCTTGGCTTTTCCCTCCATATGCTTGGCTAGTATTAAGGCTCTCTCCGTCTCCGTGGTGCTGTAGTTATCGAAAAGAGCCTCGATCTCCTCCAGCCATGCTTCTGGCTCGTCCTCAGTCCACTTGGGGACTAGGGAATTGATGCTCGAAATTGGAGCGTTTGATGCAGCAGGTGTAGGACTGGAGGCTTGATGGCTAGCCATAGCTTCGGCATTCTCCATTTTCGCTCTCTCAAGCTCGAGCTCCTTCTCCTTTAGGGCTAACTCAGTTTCCTTGCAGGCTAACTCATGCTGTCTCCTTCTTTCTTCTCTTTCCTCTTCATATTGCCTTTGCTCGGCTTCATACACCCTTCGTTCTTCTTCATACTTCCTCTGCTCGGCTTCATACTTCCTCTGCTCGAGTCTTTCTTCCTTCTCCCGCTTGGCCAAGTCGTCCACTTGCTCCTTAACCCAGGTAGTAAGTTCCGAGCCGGTGAGACCTGCCGCCGTCCCCAGCCCCAGGAAAGTTTTATAATGCTCTGCTGCCATGGTTCTGGTGGGGAAGGGCGTCAACCGGGTCGAGTGGGCGTACTTGGGCAGCGAGGAAGTGTCTCTTCAATGACGTGGCACCCTTTCAAAAGGTGGCACTGTAGTTTGGGTGTGCCGTGTACAGGTCACACTGGTGGCACTCAGTATCCCTAGGCACTGGTGCAGGTTAGGTTCCAGAAGAACTTTCTCTTCTGTGTTCCCTTTTGGGTTTGTTTTATTTATTTTTTCTGGATTCTTGCTTGGTGGCACTTATGGTGCCAATGTGTTCCTAGGGACCCTCTACTGGAGTCCAACTAGGCTATATGGGAGGAAAGGCACTCTACACCCCCTGCAGAGTGCAACAATCGAATGAGAGAGAAAGGGAAGGTAAAAGAGAGAGAGAGAGAGAGAGAAGTAAGCTATTCAAGTGATGAGTGCTGCAAATTATTGGCACTGTGGAATTAAGTGAATTTGGGTTTTTTTTTTTTTTTTAAAGATCCTCGTGAGTGGCTGGTCCCAGTACCGGCCCCAGTGCTGGCCCCTTCTTTTTTTTCAGAGGGTGAAAACTACTGTTGGCTTCGGTCTGGATAGCAGGCCTCACTCGTGACCAACAGTTTATCACTGTATTGTAATTACTCTTAACTTGTCCTCATCTATTGTGGGACAGAGGTGTTTTCTTTTAATTGGTTTAAGTATTCGAATTAATTAGCCTAGTGTCGGCCGTTCTTTCTTTGAAGAGGGTCACGTACACTTAGGTTAGGAATGCTTACTTGAATGACACGAGAGAGAGAGAGAGAGAGAGAGAGAGAGAGAGAGAGAGAGAGATTTTCAATCAGCGAATTTCTTGCTGCTTGAGAACATGTAAACAAAGATTTTATACATGCACAATGGCATGGATCTTAATAAAATGATATAGATGCGTCGTCTTGGCTTCCTTAGGGATTACTTTATTATCTTAATTTTCCCGGGAGCCGACGTCACAAAAGTTTATCGTAAAAATTTTAAATTTTCTTTATATGATTTTTATAGTAGGTATTTGTATAGGAACTTGTTATGGTATTACTCCTAACTAAGGCCTATCTTTCCCTGCCTAAATTATCTTTTGGTTTTTTTTTTTTTTCTACCGAAGTCTGTCTAACTTCTACTACGCCGAGAAAGTAGTTCCAAAAGGGCTGGGAGCAGAGTGGTCACAACAGAGAATGACAATAACAAGGTCTTAAGATGGCGGAAAATCCCGTTAGGCCTAAGTTTCAAAGACAACCTCGCGGCGCGAAGGAAACCCCAAAATGGCCGTTCTCTCACAAACAGTTCGAACAATTTCAAAACAACCGCGCGGCGGGTATTTTCTTTTTAGCACAAATTCAAACAACGAAACAAATGCAGGTATCCAGATTTTACTTTAAATATACCAATCATGCATAGCGTTTTACGTTACGGATGGAAAACTAAATTACCAAACAACTTTGTGTCTTTTGTTATCGTTCTCTCGCGGTGAAACATCCTCGGCAAACAATGGAATAGATTTGCGTGATTTGGAACGGACCAAATTTACTTTACTGAAAATGTATTTTATGATACAATTACTACTTCCGTTCGTTCGCCACTTCACTGACACGGTTTTTGAATGATTCCCGCTATATGCAAACAATAACGATCGGAATTGCCGACGCGATTTCTAAATTACTTTGTGTACATGAAACAGGCTCCGCTTTTTCCGGCCTTAAGATACGTTATGGACGACTTAACTCGAATGCTCCGAACACAGTAAAAATGCCATTCATAAATTATGTCTCTCGTTATAAATTATGTCTCACTCTGTTTCTACACCCTTCCTACCTATGCTAATTCTCGCTACACTTGTTATTATAACTATTCTCTTTACTGCTTATTATTATGCCTGGTTCCTTGTTTGGAAGAATGAAATGGAATTCAATATCTGACTATTTTTTTTTTTTTTTTTTTTTTTGGAATTAATGTAATTTAATTTCCTTTTCTCCAGATTCTTTCTCTAAAATGTACTTTAGATTCTACGCAAGGTCGCCAATGTTACGTGTGAGAGTCTTGGTTGATCATGTATTATTCAATTTACGTAATTTTTACGGCCCTGCAAACCAAGATTACACGTAACCTGTCACTTGAAGCCAAAAGTTAACCTCAAAGACAGACGTTAATTAGCCAAAGGTCGCCAGTTAAGGGTTATTAACCTTAACAAAGAATATTTGAGATGAATTTGATTTTAAACGCAACGGTTCTTCCAAACTTTCGGACGCGAGGCATACAAAAGCATCGAGATTTAACCTGATTTTGCTTACCCTAAATCCTAGGTATTTTACTGGAATAACGGGGTTGAAGCTAACAACATAATAATTTGACTTAATCTAGACTTCGTGAACACATATACCGTAAGTGGTGGCTGAAGGGGGAACAAAGGAAATTTGAAATACAGAAAACAAAGGATAAAAGAATGGGCGAAGTTTTGAACAAAAAGCGACTTTACCTTAGGACGAACGTTTGTGCGCATCAACGACCGACGTGGAGTTCTTGCAATTGTTTCTTCACTTCACTAATAGAATAATAGACAAAGAAAGGGGAAGAGGTCCAACTGGACGTGTTATCTCTCCGAAAGCTTGGTTCTCTCTCAAGTTCTCTGACCGAGCCTGGGTCAAAACAGGCCTATCAGTCATGCCTTAGGCGTCTACGCTTTTGTTAAAAACATTCGCCAAGAGACAGGTAGGAAGGAAAAAGGGACCGTAGGACCACCTATTCTTAAGGCTGATAGGGAAATTTTCCTATAGGGTAAAGGCCTAACTTACCTATCCCGTTCTCCAACGGACGTTAAGGTTTGAACTGAAGACGCACCTATATAGACAACGTCTTTTCCCGGTCTCAGTCAGGCTGATATTTTTACAATCGAAAGTTACGAGGGCGAACAGCAGTAATATTTATAAAAATATATATAATTAACTTTCATTTTCATCTTCCTAACCCGATGATAAAAATAGGCTTATTCGTATGCAAGAAACCCTCTCTCTCTCTCTCTCTCTCTCTCTCTCTCTCTCTCTCTATATATATATATATATGTATATATATGTGTGTATATATATATATATATATAATTAACTTTCATTTTCATCTTCCTAACCCGATGATAAAAATAGGCTTATTCGTATGCAAGAAACCCTCTCTCTCTCTCTCTCTCTCTCTCTCTCTCTCTCTCTCTCTCTCTCTATATATATATATATATATATATATATATATATATATATATATATATATATATATATATATATATATATATGTGTGTGTATATATATATACATATATATATATATATATATATATATATATATATATATATATATATATATATATAATTAACTTTCATTTTCATCTTCCTAACCCGATGATAAAAATAGGCTTATTCGTATGCAAGAAACCCTCTCTCTCTCTCTCTCTCTCTCTCTCTCTCTCTCTCTCTCTCTCTCATAATCTTCCCCTTCCTTTACCAAACTAATAACTGGCTAATTCATGAAAACAATTCTAATAATATTTTGCCCTCTCTCTCTCTCTCTCTCTCTCTCTCTCTCTCTCTCTCTCTCTCTCTCTCTCTCTCTCTCTCTCTCTCGTGTTGACTAGAATTTTCTCTTTGAGTGATTCTCAACAAACATAGGCCTAGGCCTAATTCCAATTTTGTCAGTCCTAACCAGTGAACACGGTTTGTCTGCATTAGGAATCGAATGGATGATATTACATACTGTATATGCTCTTTAAATGCTAGTATTATTATCTATATATAAACCTATGGTTCATTTAGCTATGCAAAACTCCCTCTTCTGTATCGAAAATAACTGTGCATATTATGCACATTAAAACAATTTCAACAAAATTCTCCTCTCTCTCTCACTCTCTCTCTCTCTCTCTCTCTCTCTCTCTCTCTCTCTCTCTCTCTCTCTCTCTCTCTCTCTCTCTCGTTGGATTGAATTGAATATAGAATTTAGGCCAAAGGCCAATCACTGGGACCAATGAGGTCATTCAGCACTGAAACGGAAATTGACAGTCAAAGTTTAAAAGGTTAAGTAACAAGAGGAAAAGCTCAAAGCAGCTGAAGCACTATGATTCAATTGTCAGGAGAAAGAGGGTTGAGGAAAGTAAGATGGAAGAAAGAGGATATGAGAGGAGGTAAAGTAAAAGGAACGCTGCAAAGAACCTTAAGTAATGCCTACAGTTTCGACAGAACGCTACGTTTTTGTACGTGAATGAAGCATTAGGCTATTTGAACCTAGAACAAACTGTAAGTCAGGCGAGAGAGAGAGAGAGAGAGAGAGAGAGAGAGAGAGAGAGAGAGAGAGAGAGAGAGAGAGAGAGAGAGAGAGAGAGAGAGAGAGAGCGGGTTTGTGCACTGTGCACTAAGGCTATACAACAAAATACTGCCTGAAGTGAAGAGCATAGAAGAAGAAAGCAAATTTAAAAAAGAACTAAAGACTCTCCTATCCTGCATGATCTACTATACTGACGAGAAGACACTGAAAGACAATTATTATAAAAAATATAAGAAGCAAGGACCTTCCTTGCCCGCCAGAGAAGGAATCATCCCGGTGGAGGGCTGTACACGTTGCCAAACAAAGTGAACGATATTAACTTGATGACTGACGAAGTTCCCGCTTAAGACCCTTTCCAAATCGAACGTTAACGGAAAAAGAAAGTCCGAGCGGAAACAGGAAGCAAGGAACCAAAACGACGACGTACCCTTTTCCGAAATACAAAAAATCTTCGCCCGAAACTCCCCGTAATGGACGTTTACAAAACGCTCCGGACTAGCAGGAACGAGAAAAGGAGCTCTTATCGTTCATCTGGCATCGCGGGTCGTGTTATCAAGAGGAGTTAATCTCGAGTTAGTCAGTCAGTGTGTGTTCGGCCGCTGAAGTGAGAAGATATACTACGCCGGTCGTCCGGTCGGCGTCTCTGCTTGGTGGGCGTTCAAGTGAGATAATCGTCTTGTTTGCTTATAAACTGAGAGTCATGGGCGTGAGTCTGTGAAGAGGAATTTACACTTCGATTTCACGGGATTCTGGACTTCGTCGAGTGACAGAGTTTCTCCAGGTCATCCATCAGCCGCTGGGGAAGTCTTGTTTTGAAGGCGCCTTCCATTGGATGATTGCATTGTTTACACTGAGTTCTTTTTCGGTCAATTTGTTTGTGTTCACCGTTAATTTGGGCATTGTGTGTTCACTGTTAATTTGGGCATTGTGTGTTCACCGTTAATTTGGGCATTGTGTGTTCACTGTTAATTTGGGCATTGTGTGTTCACCGTTAATTTGGGCATTGTGTGTTCACCGTTAATTTGGGCATTGTGTGTTCACCGTTTTAATTGGTGCATTATGTGTTCACCGTGTTAATTTGGGCTTTATGTGTTCACCGTGTTAATTTGGGCTTTATGTGTTCACTGTGTTAATTTGGGCTTTATGTGTTTGTGTTCACCGTGTTAATTTGGGCTTTATGTGTTCACCGTGTTAATTTGGGCTTTATGTGTTCACCGTGTTAATTTGGGCTTTATGTGTTCACTGTGTTAATTTGGGCTTTATGTGTTTGTGTTCACCGTGTTAATTTGGGCTTTATGTGTTCACCGTGTTAATTTGGGCTTTATGTGTTCACCGTGTTAATTTGGGCTTTATGTGTTCACCGTGTTAATTTGGGCTTTATGTGTTCACCGTGTTAATTTGGGCTTTATGTGTTCACCGTGTTAATTTGGGCTTTATGTGTTCACCGTGTTAATTTGGGCTTTATGTGTTCACCGTGTTAATTTGGGCATTACGTAGTCTTTCAGTATGTTAATTGCTAGGGAATTTTTTCCGAATTTCTTGAGCCAATTTACTTTTCGAAAAAAAGAATATATATTTTATATATATTATATATAATATATATATTATATATACATATATATCTATAATAGATTTATTATTTTTTCCCATTTTATATTCTCATATATGCTATTATCTAAATCTTCGGTATTATTATTTTGTCATTATTTTTCCTTGGGGGAGCCACGTGCCCATGTGCCCCCCCCCCTCCCCCTGGATCCGCTATTAGTCAGTGCTATTGTCTGTTGCCCGCGTGGTAAGCTTATGACTTGCATGGACTTTTGTTATGTCAGTTGGTGTAACCGCAGACATGTTCGTTCCTTGCAATTTGAATTTTGACCTTTATAGTTTAGAAATACCCTCAAGTAAATTATAAATTCCAAAACGTTTAAACAAATAAGCATTCGAAGCTTGTGGTATAGGCCTATACCACAGTAAGCGCCAAAACGTCTGGAATGGGTGGACCATATATATAGGCCTAATGGCATAATTATCGATAAGTTTTTGTGAAGTATTTATTTATTGTTTTGCTTTTTATTTGTATGATGTGCTGTCATGTAAAGTCTTTCACATACGCGTGATATAATTCGCTTATAGCCTTTCCTCCAAGCACTGTCCCCTGTCTAGAGTCATGCGTCAAATGGTGCTACTTTGACTTGCTGTCTACGCCTCATCTTCCCGAAAGCCAGTGCACCTCGTGCCGGGAGCTGTAGGCGTTTACTTAACGTTCCTTGCAGCCAGCATTCCTTAGGCCCCTAGCTGCTGCAACCCCTTTCATTCCTTTTATTATACCTCCGTTCATATTCTTTTGCTTCCATTGTATTTTCCTCCTTGTCCCAATAATTGTTTCATAGTGCAGCGGTGAGGTTTTCCTCTTGTTACACCTTTCAGACCTCCTTTACTCTCAATTTGCCATTCAGTGCTGAATGATCTCGTAAGTCCCAGTGCTTGGCCTTTGGCCAAAATCTTATCTTTCTTATATTCCTATTCAAGTGGGAAGGCTGTTAGATAGATAGTACACTCACCTCCACCTACCATCCTTTCATAACTTTCTCGCTTTTGGAGTGCTACTTGATTGCGGTGCATATTTTAAAGTTATTTAATATCACATATGTTAAAGGTGAGCTATTTTTTATTTTGTCCCAGAAGAGCCCTTGATATTTATTTATTAATTTTTACAAGGTATTTAGGCGTTGCTGTCTTGGTTTAAGGAATTATTATTAAGGTGAGCTGGTTTTTTATTCTGTCCCTGAAGAGCCCGTAATATTTTAGTTTTTTTATCTATGAATTTATTAATTATTACATGGTATTTAGGTGTTACTGTCTTTGGTTTAAGGAATTATTTGGGTGTTGCTGTCTCAAGTTTAGTAAATCTTGAGAAATCCGCTTCATCTACAGTAGTTATCTTAAGATTTCTGATGGCTAGTGTTAGTGAGCACTGTTATTAGGTTTTGGCAGTGATCCAGTTACTCATACAGCCCAGAGTTTTCATGTGAGTGGAATTGAAGGCCTTCTATTTAGTCAGTGACCCATCACCTTCAACTAGAGGTCATTTTATCCAGAACAAATGCATCACTGTTCCATAGATATTCCTGTGAGCAGCTCCTTAGAGAGGCTTGACTGAATGCACATCCAGTTCTGTGACCTCCATGTACAAGTCAGGCTTTAGCCAGTGCTTTGGAACTTCTAGCTTTTCTGGTCATTCCACAGGAAAATTATGTTCTGTATTTATCATGGATTTTTTGTGTTTTCATGTTACAGTTGTGTGTCTTGAGCCTAAGAGTTGTTTACAACTTATCCATTAAGCTTCTTGTCCTTTTCCTTGTAGTAGGAGAAGAACATCAACTTTAATTGTATGGAATGCATTAGAATCTCCATCCTTTTGGTATTTATTAAGTTGTAATTTGGTCAGATATACAGTGAACTACTTTGTATCTGTAGTGAGAAGTTTCGGACCAGTTCGAAGATATTGTACAGCTTCAGTCTTTTGCCAAGCTGAGTGGTTTAATTCATTTTTTGGTATGTCTGTAGACCTGTACAAATCCAGAAATATCTCCGCTGGGAAGGTTTTTACTCAAATATCAATTATTCACACCACTTGGGTATTCTGATCTAACTAGACACTCGGGTAGAAATAGAGAGTTTGTAGGACCTTGTATATGTTTTAAGGTGTCATTGGTTTTTCTGCTTTGGTGACATGTTTGGTGAACTTCATTTTGACGTGATATTTTTCCTTTCAGAAACGAGAGGAAGGGTCCCATAGTTGTGTTCCTCACTGGTCCAGTACTTATGGTACTTGTCACTTGTATCCCCAGACAGGTTTAAATGTAGTGCATGAATCAGTTTGAGAAGTTGCTAGTTGTGGCAGGTCCCAACACTTTGGTGGTCTGGTATCTTTAATAAATGACTAATCCTTCAGGTTGTAATCTGAGCTCATTGGAATGTTCCAGTTCCTGGTTCTTATTCATTAGGATAATAGTAACATCTCAACTTAACAGACACTTTGGTGGTCTGTCTTTCTGATAAGTAAAAAAGTCCTTCAAGTAACACAGACCCTATAATGTAGGAAACACTTGAGTATTTTCCAGAGATCTTACAGCTAACAGCAACTCCACACAATTCCTAACCTAAACTAAGCTGTAATGTACTCCTAGCTTTCAATTTAAGAGATTTATTGAAAATTTGTAACATTTGAAATGATAACATAACAAAAAAATAATCATAATATATCAGCTGGTAAATACATAAGTCTGCTAAGTTTAGGTCCATTAACTTGAGGTGTTTTGTATTGGTTTCTGCGTCTGAGTTTTCTACTGCACTGCTGTGTGGCTTGTGTTATTCGGGAATAGTTCTGTTGGAATCTCTTGATGTAGGATTAGGGATGTCTGGAGAGAGAGAGAGAGTTCCCAGCTTGTTGCTTTCAAGGCATTTAGGTTTTGAGGTGGCTGCTTTTGGTGAAATAGGTGTGTTGGTAACCACTATGTGCCTTCTTTTGTATTTTGTCTTTGGTATTGTTCAGTTGATGGAAAGTTGAATAAAAAAGGGCTTTATATTATGTAGGAAATGTTCATTGATGCGTATGTCTCATGGTCATCTTGCACTTTCAGATTTATAAGCAAGTGAATACCATTCAGCTTCAATGGCAGTTCCAAGTGGGAAAGGGTTGAAGATTGGTTAGGGACTGTATGACAGAGGATGGCAATTGGGGCTGGAGGAGATGAGATGGGTGGATATCCTTTCCCATTAGCCTGAGCCTTGAGCTGTTATTTTATGTGGATTGGCCTCACTCGTTTGTTGTGATGGGTATTAGGAACAGCAGTTGCAGGTGGGTAGGGTGTTGGAGATATCAGTCAATTTTGTGTTTCACTTTACATTGGAACTGACGCATTTTTCTTGAACACATATTGCTATGACTATTTTTTGCATCCAGTCAGATTAGTTACTAGATCCACTATCATCATCCATCTTCCTCTCACAACTCTTACATTTCCAGCACTTGACAGCTAACTTGCACCTTCATCTGTCTCGCCTTGAGAATGAAGCAATAGAATAAATGAAGACTTTTGGGAACGAGTAGAATTAATTAAAAATTTTGGTTGTGTGGGTCATGATTATGTGACACTGCAAAAAAATTTGTTTTTTCAAATGGGGGAGACTGAACATAATTTAGACATACAGCACTATTGAATAGACATGCATGCAGACGAGGTCCACAGAATACTACAGCAACTCACCGCAGCATTAACCTAGATAATGTGATTGATTGTAATGGTATGAAGGTTGATTGTTATTCTTAAATTATGTATATGTGTTGATGAATGTCATGATGAAGTTCTGAATGATGTTTTTATCTCCTCAGATCAAAAGAATATCGAAGAGTGCCACATGGATATTTGAGGCTGCCCTGTACACCATTTGAGGCTCTTGTGATGTGAAATCATGTGACAGGTTCAGAGTTAATATCACGTAAGTCATAATTTCAATGCTTTTGTTTTTGGATGTTGTTTACAGGCCTTAGTGTTGGTGGGCACAGCTTACATGTGCTTTAGGTCACCTGGTAACACAGCGTAAGAACGAAAATAAACATGTAAATATGTTGAAGTATTTTGAAGTACATATTTTGAGTTGGTATGGCTACATAGGAGTAGAGTATCTCAGTGTTTTTGGTTTGGAAGCTCACTGAATTGAACTACAGTAATAATATTAGTGTTTGCACTGCTGTCATTGATATGACCACTCTTCCTACAAATACTGCACTGATACTAAGCAAATACATTACTGAATATCAGTTTTTCTGCCTCCTGTGTATATTTAAACTTATTGGCATTTTTGTACTGACTGCTAAGGTGCTCTGAGTTTATTCCTGCTGGAACCATTGGCAACTCAACAGCGATGCTGACTCACCAATATTGCGTGAAAGAATGAGGAACTTCTGAGGTTTCATGAGTTGTGAGGACTTTTCAGTCCTGATAGGTATAGATTGGTGCAACTGGATTTCATTGCATGGAAGTACACGAAAGGCATTACAGTGTATGATTATTGGTGTGTATGAATAATGTGTCCTGACCTATAAAGGCTGCGGCTATAAAATTTTATGTTCATTGGTGGGTTTGAGCTCACATTTTGGATGATAAACCCTGCTGAGTGCGTGGATTCAGTACCCATGTAAAAACTGTCCGGTTATCTTTTTATAATCAGACATCAGAGTGTTCTCATTTTGTTATTTAAAATTCTGAGGTCTAATTTTAGTTTTGAGTATTCACAACATACAGTTTGTGGTTTAGAGGAGTCTAAGATAGTTGTCGAGTGTGTTTTCAAGTTCTTGTAGCTGAATGAGAGTATATATTTGCTTCCCTGGAGTCGGCTGCTTATGGTGTAGCCTGTCTGTTGGTGATGACTGTGGGAGTTCTTTAATACTTGTTTTCAAAATCGTTCTTTTGGTGGGGAGTGTGATAAGAGAGGCATTGATATTTGGGTATTGTCTCACTTTTCATTGCCAGTGTTGGAAGATCCCAAGAGTTTGCAGGGCTTTTGCTAGAAGCAGGAGTGCAAATTTAGATCTTGTTTGCAGGATGAAAATGATGTTGGTCAGTACTTGTCTCATGTTAGGTCGCTTGTTTGTTTCCTGAATATTTATTTGGTAGGTACAAAAGTTGCAAGTACCGTCTTCACGGAACTCCCCTTCACATCATTGTCACTTTTTGAGTCTTTGATAGCTTACTTAGTCTCCACGTATTCATAGTATGTTCTTCAAAATGATGTTTAATCTTGTCTTATTCATAGTACTGTATATTCTTCAAAATGATGTTTAATCTTGTGTTATTCATAGTACTGTATATTCTTTAAAATGATTAAATCTCATCTTATTGCTAGTATATTCTTCAAACTGATTAAATCTCGTCTTATTCATAGTATATTCTTCAAAATGATTGAATCTCGCATATATTAGTGATTAGCTCATATCAGTTCTGTTCTAGAAGACCCCACTTTGCATTGGCTTTTCACTTATGGGATTAATTTTAGGAAGAACATCAATTTTCCATCATGGTTTAAAAAATTCTGAGAAGTCCATTGTATCATAATGTTATTTCACAGACTTCTCTAATGGCTGGTGTTACTGAGCTCTGTTTGTAGTCCTTAGTAGCAGTTTGCGTGCATTAGTAGCCTTGTTAAGTCTCAGTATATGAGTGAATTAAATGTCTGCTTTATAGTTGGTTCCCGTAGGGGGTTAGTGCCCTCAGTGCACCGCATACTGTAGGCATTACTTAAGGTTCTTTGCAGCGTCCCTTCAGCCCTTAGCTGCAACCCCTTTCATTCCTATTACTGTACCACCATTCATAATCATTTTCTTCCAACTTACTTTCCACCCTCTCCTAGCAATTGATTCATAGTGCAACTGCAAGGTTTTCCTCCTGTTACACCTTTCAAACCTTCTACTGTCAATTTCTATTTCAGCACTGAATGACCTCATCATGGGTCCTGGCATGTGGCCTTTGGCCTAAATTCTATATATTCTATTCTAGTTGGTGACCCAGAAGCCACTACCAACTTGAAACCGGTTCAGTTAAAGTCCACTATTACTCTGTGGGTATCACTTAGCTTCGTTCTCTAGAGACACTTGACTTTTTTCTCCTCCAGTTCATTGACCCCTTTGTACAACCAGTGCTTGGACACTTCCAGGTTTCTCCAGTCACCACAGAAATAAATATTTTGCCCTAATCATTATGGCTTTCTAGTTTTTCATGCTGTAGTATTATTTGTTCTTCTTTTGGCTGAGAGCAAGAAAGTGTGGTCTGGGAAATTCGAGTATATGCTCTTGCATATGTGTCTGTATGCCCAAAGTTTTTTATTTCTCCTTCCTAGACTGTGGGAATTGCAGTTCAGTAACATTAAAAGAGATTATTTTTGGCTGTCCTGATTTTGACCAGGAGTGAATGAAAGTCAAGACCTTGAAATTTGGTCAGAATCTTGAACATTCTGTTTGATCCAGTCAGCAGGTTTTTAAAAAGTTATAATTTTCCCAATAAGAATCACATTAGTAGTCATAAAAAATAAGATTCGTTTTGGACTAGTCTTGTGAGAGTTTGCATCTTCACACTGTTGCCAGGTTGAAGTATTTAGTTGTGACGCTGTGCAGTGTACAAGCAAGCATATTCCAACGTCTGCTATCCATGGGAGAGTGCTGCACATAATGTGGTGTGCGTGGTGCACTGTGACCAGTATGAAATGTTCTTTGTTGCATTGCTGATGTTCTGGTACTTTCCCCACTTCTTACTTCCTTACTGTAGCCTTAGTCTCAATTTCACTCTTTCATTTAAGAGCAGTTCCTTTGGGGTCAGGGCTTTTAAGTCTAGAAGTGTGACTCATTGGTCTCGTGAATTAATGCTGCATAATAATCATAATACAACAACTTATTTTATTTATGCAAAATTAGTTTTCTTATAACTTCATTTACTATATTTATTTTTGATGTGACTCAGCTGATCTGTAGTTTAATATTAAGCTACAGGATGCAGTGTGGTACACTGTAGGCATTACTTGAGGTTTTTTGCAGCGTCCCTTTGACCTCTAGCTGCAACCTCTTTCGTAACTTCTTTCATTCCTTTTACCATACCTCCAATCATATTCTCTTTCTTCCAACTGACTTTCCACCCTCTCTAACAATTGTTCCGCAGAGCAACTGCTCTGAGGTTTTCCTTCTCTTACACCTTTCAGACCTTCCTACTGTCAATTTCCCTTTCAGCACTGAATGATCTCATAGGTCCCAGCGCTTGGCCTTTGGCCTAAATTCTGTATTCCTATCCTGCAGGCCTTGTATATACATCATGGAATTTTTCTTTTTTCTTATGGTATGTTCCTGTGTATCTGTAGTCCAATATTCTTACTTCGTTTCATCTAATGGAACAGAAATGTTGTACCTGGCCTGAGGCCTTTCTTTCGATTATAACATGGTCCAGTTTTGTGGAAAGATGATGTGACTTTACTGGATATGGTATGCTGACACAGATTATGGGCACCAACAGTATTAGAACTGTCCTTAGTTCATTCAGCAATACCCTGTGCAAAGCTAACCTGAGTGACAGTAATCCTTTATTGGGCTCACTAGGCCAAATTTATGTAGCCACTGAATCCCAGCCTTTCTCCTTGCAAATGAGGCTCACACTTCTGGTGTGCAGAAAAATGAACGACATTCTGTGTGGGTATCAGAAATGAAATAGCATGTGCTGTGAAAAGGAATACGGTGTACTGAAAATGGCCCTTTTCAGGGTAAGTGACAATATTCAGATGGCTACAGACTCTGAGTTAGTGGTCCAGCATGAAATCATTAGCTGAAGGTTTCCTCCGTCAAAACCTTTCACACCACTGGACTGCGGAACAGTTTTGCAATTAGAACTTCAAAAGTTTAAGTGAAGAGGCAATATATTTCTACCCTAAAAGTCACCTTGTATTTCACTAATTAATTTATACCTTTATCTAATTATTTATTATCGTTTTTTCCTTTCCTGATAACTGATATCCTCTTTTTGTAATTCCTTTCAAATGAACTCAGTACTCTTTGGAAGGAAGCCTTGACTTTCACGTCAATGCCCTATAGGCTTGTTCCTTATTACTAATGATATATCATCTGAATAATAATAATAATAATAATAATAATAATAATAATAATATTGCACCAGCTTCAAGTGACTGATTTTGCAGACTGAATATTAAACTGTGATTTTTTTTACAGACTGTGTTAGCTGAGCTCTACAGTATATTTGACTCCTGTGATTGATGATTGACAGAAAACTTGCTCCATGCAGCTACGTCGAAATTGAGCTGTCACCAGTTTAAGTTGAACAAGGGAGTTTTCGTACCAGACTTTGAAAATGTTTTTATTTACTTATGGTGTGCCAAATTGAGCCTTCCAGTTTTCAACAAAATGTTTATGTAAACAACAGGAACACATTCTCACATACATATAATCTTGTATGTAAGAATTCGAAAGGTTAATTTTTCATATTCTCTATTGTACTGTTGAATTATGTATTATAAACTGTATCAGTTTGTATAAAGTGCAGTAAATGTGGCACTGATGAATTTTAAGGAGTCAGCTTCATTAACTGCTTAAGAAAAAGTTATAAATTCTTCTTTTGAAAGTATTCAGAGTATGCTTCTTGACATTGCAGAATATGCCTTTTTTATCTTTATTACAGTTTGTAATGCAATAAACATACCATCAGGACAGAGTCATTTTGTCCATATTGTGCATTTGTAACAAAAAAAATTTCTTTTTTTATTGATTTTGAAATTTATTTCTAAGCATGCTTATTGTGTTGGGTAATGTTTTGAGGCAAATGTCTGTAGAGTACTTCATGGGATGTGTAATGTATATTGTTTTCATACCATAATGTTATTTTGTAGATGTTTTCTAGTGAGAATTAGTAATTTAACAGATTTGTGGACTTTGATGTAGACAGAATTTTAGTGAATCGTACGAGTGATACCAGGTGGTTTTATTTTGTCTCATAAGTGTGTTCTTGTCTCCCTGTTTAAAATGTCTTTTCATTTTTGAGTGCACCAAGATTGTGTGCTAAGCTGAAAAAGGGACAAGTGAAGAGCTACACCTGATGGGAGTTCAGGAAGAAAGTGCACGGAGCAGAGGGGACTCGAGTGAACTCATGTTACGCCTAACCCCACGGAAGGAGAGGTTAAGAAAAGTGGACTGTAACATCATTTGTTTCTGAAGCGTGTGCTTAAAGCTCTTGCATTTCATGGTGTTTTTGATGTTGTCCACTTTTCTGAGTTTGACAAATAAGTTCTTGATTATAGTTGGTGTTGGAGGGGATATTGCATTGTACTGTCAAAAGTTTTTGCTTATTCATTCAACTTGTCATTTTACTTCCAAGTGAAAGTCCTTCAGCTGGTCACCAAAAGATTCTTCCTGGATGTTTAGATAAAGTGTGAGCACAACCAACATTTGTTTTTCAAAGTGTAAACCCTTGGCCACTCATATTAGGCATATTTGTTTTGAGAGTGAAAGTCAGTCCAGGAAATTTAACTGGTCATTTCTGCCATCATATTCCCTTGTACATTTTGTCTTTTTCTCTAGTAGTATCAATTCTCATCATGAGAGGTTCGTCACAGACCTTTCTTCTAACAACAAGTATTGAAGTATCTTGATTCATTCAACTCATTAGGTAACTGTGAATCACTTGCAAGAATAGAACTTTTGCTCTGGCCTGAAATCAACATTTTTCTAGTTTGACAGTTTCATGCAGTACTGTACAACGTATTTCAACATATAATAGGTGTATGCACAGCTTTCTGAATGATTAAGAAATAATTCAGAAAGCCCATACATAACCATGAGAGTGGAGGGGCCCAAATTGGACATTTTCAGTGGTACTTCACACAACTCAGTTCCCAGAATCTGTCTGGATATGATTTCCACCAATGTCAGGGATTCTTTCCTGTTTACATACCTCGATCCACTGGGAATTCCTTTCGTATTCATTTTGGAAGGTGCTTTCCTCTGTTAACTAGTCATTAGGCTTCCAAAATCACGTTGCTTGTGATCTCTAATCTAGTCTGGAAATTGCATAAAAGATTTAATTTGTCCTTTTGTTCACACAGCCTTGATATTTTCCATATTGCTTCTGTGTGAAGATTCTTGCATTCCAAAATCACTCTGGGTACTTTGCTAATATCATGGAGGACTTTCATTTTAATGAGGGCATTACCTCTGTGTAAAAGCTGTGCGCTCCATGTGTTTTTGTCCATCTGCCATTAATATCTATAAATTTGTTGGGAGATATCCCTCCATGAGTGGCGTTTGTTCCCATTTCTCCTGAGTACTTTTTACTGGTCATTTTGGCAGAGAGAGCTCAGAAACTTCTGTCACAAAGCTTGTGTTCTTTTCATTTCAGTTGTAAGGTTGGAATTCTCTAGCTTTCTTGCAAGTGCTTCTTTGGGTGCTGCAGTCCAAAATGCTTGCCTGCGCTGGCCCACTTATTTTTAAGTATTGTACGCTTAAATCTGTGTTGCAGGTACTATGTAAAATATGTGAATGGAGAGTCTCCTGATTTGATCAATTTGTTGTCATTTTCCCATTTTGTATGGATCCTGTTTCATCTCTGTTTCTCTTAAATCTACATGTTTGATGGATAGGCAATTTTTTCTTTATCAAAGGAAATAATTCTGTTGCACCTTTCTGCAATTTGTGGCCGGATTACATATGCTCTGTTGTGTTTTATTTAGTTCTCTTATGAGTGTAAAACTCAGTTTTGTTCTTCAATCCACCTAAGATCAAATTCACTTTATTGTGGCGAGGACAGCCGTCACTTACCCATTATTTCTCTCTCTCTCTCTCTCTCTCTCTCTCTCTCTCTCTCTCTCTCTCTCTCTCTCTCTCTCTCTCTCTCTCTGATCTTACTATGACCTTTTTTGATCATTTTCATTTTACCGTAATGTAAGCAATCACTACCACGTAAGAAAGGTCTTACAGCATTGTAGCGTCTGGACTTTTTTTGTCTATAATACTGTTGGTGCACCTCATGTGGTGTACTGTAGGCATTCCTGAAGGGTGTTGGTCACAGTGCTTTCAGTGCATCTCTTGTGGTGTACTGTAGGCATTCCTGAAGGGTGTTGGTCACAGTGCTTTCAGTGCATCTCTTGTGGTGTACTGTAGGCATTCCTGAAGGGTGTAGGTCACAGTGCTTTCAGTGCATCTCTTGTGGTGTACTGTAGGCATTCCTGAAGGGTGTAGGTCACAGTGCTTTCAGTGCATCTCTTGTGGTGTACTGTAGGCATTCCTGAAGGGTGTAGGTCACAGTGCTTTCAGTGTATCTCTTGTGGTGTACTGTAGGCATTCCTGAAGGGTCTTGGTCACAGTGCTTTCAGTGCATCTCTTGTGGTGTACTGTAGGCATTCCTGAAGGGTGTAGGTCACAGTGCTTTCAGTGCATCTCTTGTGGTGTACTGTAGGCATTCCTGAAGGGTGTAGGTCACAGTGCTTTCAGTGCATCTCTTGTGGTGTACTGTAGGCATTCCTGAAGGGTGTAGGTCACAGTGCTTTCATTGCATCTCTTGTGGTGTACTGTAGGCATTCCTGAAGGGTGTAGGTCACAGTGCTTTCAGTGCATCTCTTGTGGTGTACTGTAGGCATTCCTGAAGGGTGTAGGTCACAGTGCTTTCAGTGCATCTCTTGTGGTGTCCTGTAGGCATTCCTGAAGGGTGTAGGTCACAGTGCTTTCAGTGCATCTCTTGTGGTGTACTGTAGGCATTCCTGAAGGGTGTAGGTCACAGTGCTTTCAGTGCATCTCTTGTGGTGTACTGTAGGCATTCCTGAAGGGTGTAGGTCACAGTGCTTTCAGTGTATCTCTTGTGGTGTACTGTAGGCATTCCTGAAGGGTCTTGGTCACAGTGCTTTCAGTGCATCTCTTGTGGTGTACTGTAGGCATTCCTGAAGGGTGTAGGTCACAGTGCTTTCAGTGCATCTCTTGTGGTGTACTGTAGGCATTCCTGAAGGGTGTAGGTCACAGTGCTTTCAGTGCATCTCTTGTGGTGTACTGTAGGCATTCCTGAAGGGTGTAGGTCACAGTGCTTTCATTGCATCTCTTGTGGTGTACTGTAGGCATTCCTGAAGGGTGTAGGTCACAGTGCTTTCAGTGCATCTCTTGTGGTGTACTGTAGGCATTCCTGAAGGGTGTAGGTCACAGTGCTTTCAGTGCATCTCTTGTGGTGTACTGTAGGCATTCCTGAAGGGTGTAGGTCACAGTGCTTTCAGTGCATCTCTTGTGGTGTCCTGTAGGCATTCCTGAAGGGTGTAGGTCACAGTGCTTTCAGTGCATCTCTTGTGGTGTACTGTAGGCATTCCTGAAGGGTGTAGGTCACAGTGCTTTCAGTGCATCTCTTGTGGTGTACTGTAGGCATTCCTGAAGGGTGTAGGTCACAGTGCTTTCATTGCATCTCTTGTGGTGTACTGTAGGCATTCCTGAAGGGTGTAGGTCACAGTGCTTTCAGTGTATCTCTTGTGGTGTACTGTAGGCATTCCTGAAGGGTGTAGGTCACAGTGCTTTCAGTGCATCTCTTGTGGTGTACTGTAGGCATTCCTGAAGGGTGTAGGTCACAGTGCTTTCAGTGTATCTCTTGTGGTGTACTGTAGGCATTCCTGAAGGGTGTAGGTCACAGTGCTTTCATTGCATCTCTTGTGGTGTACTGTAGGCATTCCTGAAGGGTGTAGGTCACAGTGCTTTCATTGCATCTCTTGTGGTGTACTGTAGGCATTCCTGAAGGGTGTAGGTCACAGTGCTTTCATTGCATCTCTTGTGGTGTACTGTAGGCATTCCTGAAGGGTGTAGGTCACAGTGCTTTCAGTGTATCTCTTGTGGTGTACTGTAGGCATTCCTGAAGGGTGTAGGTCACAGTGCTTTCAGTGCATCTCTTGTGGTGTACTGTAGGCATTCCTGAAGGGTGTAGGTCACAGTGCTTTCAGTGTATCTCTTGTGGTGTACTGTAGGCATTCCTGAAGGGTGTAGGTCACAGTGCTTTCAGTGCATCTCTTGTGGTGTACTGTAGGCATTCCTGAAGGGTGTAGGTCACAGTGCTTTCAGTGTATCTCTTGTGGTGTACTGTAGGCATTCCTGAAGGGTGTAGGTCACAGTGCTTTCAGTGCATCTCTTGTGGTGTCCTGTAGGCATTCCTGAAGGGTGTAGGTCACAGTGCTTTCAGTGCATCTCTTGTGGTGTACTGTAGGCATTCCTGAAGGGTGTAGGTCACAGTGCTTTCATTGCATCTCTTGTGGTGTACTGTAGGCATTCCTGAAGGGTGTAGGTCACAGTGCTTTCAGTGTATCTCTTGTGGTGTACTGTAGGCATTCCTGAAGGGTGTAGGTCACAGTGCTTTCAGTGCATCTCTTGTGGTGTACTGTAGGCATTCCTGAAGGGTGTAGGTCACAGTGCTTTCAGTGTATCTCTTGTGGTGTACTGTAGGCATTCCTGAAGGGTGTAGGTCACAGTGCTTTCAGTGCACCTCATGTGGTGTACTGTAGGCATTCCTGAAGGGTGTTGGTCACAGTGCTTTCAGTGCATCTCTTGTGGTGTACTGTAGGCATTCCTGAAGGGTGTAGGTCACAGTGCTTTCAGTGCATCTCTTGTGGTGTACTGTAGGCATTCCTGAAGGGTGTAGGTCACAGTGCTTTCATTGCATCTCTTGTGGTGTACTGTAGGCATTCCTGAAGGGTGTAGGTCACAGTGCTTTCAGTGCATCTCTTGTGGTGTACTGTAGGCATTCCTGAAGGGTGTAGGTCACAGTGCTTTCAGTGCATCTCTTGTGGTGTACTGTAGGCATTCCTGAAGGGTGTAGGTCACAGTGCTTTCAGTGCACCTCATGTGGTGTACTGTAGGCATTCCTGAAGGGTGTTGGTCACAGTGCTTTCAGTGCATCTCTTGTGGTGTACTGTAGGCATTCCTGAAGGGTGTAGGTCACAGTGCTTTCATTGCATCTCTTGTGGTGTACTGTAGGCATTCCTGAAGGGTGTAGGTCACAGTGCTTTCAGTGTATCTCTTGTGGTGTACTGTAGGCATTCCTGAAGGGTGTAGGTCACAGTGCTTTCAGTGCATCTCTTGTGGTGTACTGTAGGCATTCCTGAAGGGTGTAGGTCACAGTGCTTTCAGTGCATCTCTTGTGGTGTACTGTAGGCATTCCTGAAGGGTGTAGGTCACAGTGCTTTCATTGCATCTCTTGTGGTGTACTGTAGGCATTCCTGAAGGGTGTAGGTCACAGTGCTTTCATTGCATCTCTTGTGGTGTACTGTAGGCATTCCTGAAGGGTGTAGGTCACAGTGCTTTCAGTGTATCTCTTGTGGTGTACTGTAGGCATTCCTGAAGGGTTTTGGTCACAGAGCTTTCAGTGCATCTCTTGTGGTGTACTGTAGGCATTCCTGAAGGGTTTTGGTCCCAGTGCTTTCAGTGCATCTCTTGTGGTGTACTGTAGGCATTCCTGAAGGGTTTTGGTCCCAGTGCTTTCAGTGCATCTCTTGTGGTGTACTGTAGGCATTCCTGAAGGGTTTTGGTCCCAGTGCTTTCAGTGCATCTCTTGTGGTGTACTGTAGGCATTCCTGAAGGGTTTTGGTCACAGTGCTTTCAGTGCATCTCTTGTGGTGTACTGTAGGCATTCCTGAAGGGTTTTGGTCCCAGTGCTTTCAGTGCATCTCTTGTGGTGTACTGTAGGCATTCCTGAAGGGTGTTGGTCACAGTGCTTTCAGTGCATCTCTTGTGGTGTACTGTAGGCATTCCTGAAGGGTTTTGGTCACAGTGCTTTCAGTGCATCTCTTGTGGTGTACTGTAGGCATTCCTGAAGGGTTTTGGTCCCAGTGCTTTCAGTGCATCTCTTGTGGTGTACTGTAGGCATTCCTGAAGGGTTTTGGTCCCAGTGCTTTCAGTGCATCTCTTGTGGTGTACTGTAGGCATTCCTGAAGGGTTTTGGTCCCAGTGCTTTCAGTGCATCTCTTGTGGTGTACTGTAGGCATTCCTGAAGGGTGTTGGTCACAGTGCTTTCAGTGCATCTCTTGTGGTGTACTGTAGGCATTCCTGAAGGGTTTTGGTCACAGTGCTTTCAGTGCATCTCTTGTGGTGTACTGTAGGCATTCCTGAAGGGTTTTGGTCACAGTGCTTTCAGTGCATCTCTTGTGGTGTCCTGTAGGCATTCCTGAAGGGTTTTGGTCACAGTGCTTTCAGTGCATCTCTTGTGGTGTCCTGTAGGCATTCCTGAAGGGTTTTGGTCACAGTGCTTTCAGTGCATCTCTTGTGGTGTACTGTAGGCATTCCTGAAGGGTTTTGGTCACAGTGCTTTCAGTGCATCTCTTGTGGTGTACTGTAGGCATTCCTGAAGGGTTTTGGTCACAGTGCTTTCAGTGCATCTCTTGTGGTGTACTGTAGGCATTCCTGAAGGGTGTTGGTCCCAGTGCTTTCAGTGCATCTCTTGTGGTGTACTGTAGGCATTCCTGAAGGGTGTTGGTCACAGTGCTTTCAGTGCATCTCTCGTGGTGTACTGTAGGCATTCCTGAAGGGTTTTGGTCACAGTGCTTTCAGTGCATCTCTTGTGGTGTACTGTAGGCATTCCTGAAAGGTTTTGGTCACAGTGCTTTCAGTGCATCTCTTGTGGTGTACTGTAGGCATTCCTGAAGGGTTTTGGTCACAGTGCTTTCAGTGCATCTCTTGTGGTGTACTGTAGGCATTCCTGAAGGGTTTTGGTCACAGTGCTTTCAGTGCATCTCTTGTGGTGTCCTGTAGGCATTCCTGAAGGCTGTTGGTCCCAGTGCTTTCAGTGCATCACTTGTGGTGTACTGTAGGCATTCCTGAAGGGTGTTGGTCCCAGTGCTTTCAGTGCATCACTTGTGGTGTACTGTAGGAATTCCTGAAGGCTGTTGGTCCCAGTGCTTTCAGTGCATCTCTTGTGGTGTACTGTAGGCATTCCTGAAGGGTGTTGGTCCCAGTGCTTTCAGTGCATCACTTGTGGTGTACTGTAGGCATTCCTGAAGGCTGTTGGTCCCAGTGCTTTCAGTGCATCTCTTGTGGTGTACTGTAGGCATTCCTGAAGGGTGTTGGTCCCAGTGCTTTCAGTGCATCTCTTGTGGTGTACTGTAGGCATTCCTGAAGGGTGTTGGTCCCAGTGCTTTCAGTGCATCACTTGTGGTGTACTGTAGGCATTCCTGAAGGCTGTTGGTCCTAGTGCTTTCAGTGCATCTCTTGTGGTGTCCTGTAGGCATTCCTGAAGGGTGTTGGTCCCAGTGCTTTCAGTGCATCTCTTGTGGTGTACTGTAGGCATTCCTGAAGGGTGTTGGTCCAAGTGCTTTCAGTGCATCTCTTGTGGTGTACTGTAGGCATTCCTGAAGGGTGTTGGTCCCAGTGCTTTCAGTGCATCACTTGTGGTGTACTGTAGGCATTCCTGAAGGGTGTTGGTCCCAGTGCTTTCAGTGCATCTCTTGTGGTGTCCTGTAGGTATTCCTGAAGGGTGTTGGTCCCAGTGCTTTCAGTGCATCTCTTGTTGTGTCCTGTAGGCATTCCTGAAGGGTGTTGGTCACAGTGCTTTCAGTGCATCTCTTGTGGTGTAGTGTAGGCATTCCTGAAGGGTGTTGGTCCCAGTGCTTTCAGTGCATCTCTTGTTGTGTCCTGTAGGCATTCCTGAAGGGTGTTGGTCACAGTGCTTTCAGTGCATCTCTTGTGGTGTACTGTAGGCATTCCTGAAGGGTGTTGGTCCCAGTGCTTTCAGTGCATCTCTTGTGGTGTCCTGTAGGCATTCCTGAAGGGTGTTGGTCACAGTGCTTTCAGTGCATCTCTTGTTGTGTCCTGTAGGCATTCCTGAAGGGTGTTGGTCACAGTGCTTTCAGTGCATCTCTTGTGGTGTACTGTAGGCATTCCTGAAGGGTGTTGGTCCCAGTGCTTTCAGTGCATCTCTTGTGGTGTACTGTAGGCATTCCTGAAGGGTGTTGGTCACAGTGCTTTCAGTGCATCTCTTGTGGTGTCCTGTAGGCATTCCTGAAGGGTGTTGGTCCCAGTGCTTTCAGTGCATCTCTTGTGGTGTACTGTAGGCATTCCTGGAGGGTGTTGGTCACAGTGCTTTCAGTGCATCTCTTGTGGTGTCCTGTAGGCATTCCTGAAGGGTGTTGGTCACAGTGCTTTCAGTGCATCTCTTGTGGTGTCCTGTAGGCATTCCTGAAGGGTGTTGGTCACAGTGCTTTCAGTGCATCTCTTGTGGTGTACTGTAGGCATTCCTGAAGGGTGTTGGTCCCAGTGCTTTCAGTGCATCTCTTGTTGTGTCCTGTAGGCATTCCTGAAGGGTGTTGGTCACAGTGCTTTCAGTGCATCTCTTGTTGTGTCCTGTAGGCATTCCTGAAGGGTGTTGGTCACAGTGCTTTCAGTGCATCTCTTGTGGTGTCCTGTAGGCATTCCTGAAGGGTGTTGGTCACAGTGCTTTCAGTGCATCTCTTGTGGTGTCCTGTAGGCATTCCTGAAGGGTGTTGGTCCCAGTGCTTTCAGTGCATCTCTTGTGGTGTCCTGTAGGCATTCCTGAAGGGTGTTGGTCACAGTGCTTTCAGTGCATCTCTTGTGGTGTCCTGTAGGCATTCCTGAAGGGTGTTGGTCACAGTGCTTTTAGTGCATCTCTTGTGGTGTACTGTAGGCACTCCTGAAGGGTGTTGGTCCCACTGCTTTCAGTGCATCTCTTGTGGTGTACTGTAGGCATTCCTGAAGGGTGTTGGTCCCAGTGCTTTCAGTGCATCTCTTGTGGTGTCCTGTAGGCATTCCTGAAGGGTGTTGGTCCCAGTGCTTTCAGTGCATCTCTTGTGGTGTCCTGTAGGCATTCCTGAAGGGTGTTGGTCCCAGTGCTTTCAGTGCATCTCTTGTTGTGTCCTGTAGGCATTCCTGAAGGGTGTTGGTCCCAGTGCTTTCAGTGCATCTCTTGTGGTGTCCTGTAGGCATTCCTGAAGGGTGTTGGTCCCAGAGCTTTCAGTGCATCTCTTGTGGTGTCCTGTAGGCATTCCTGAAGGGTGTTGGTCCCAGTGCTTTCAGTGCATCTCTTGTGGTGTCCTGTAGGCATTCCTGAAGGGTGTTGGTCCCAGTGCTTTCAGTGCATCTCTTGTTGTGTCCTGTAGGCATTCCTGAAGGGTGTTGGTCACAGTGCTTTCAGTGCATCTCTTGTGGTGTCCTGTAGGCATTCCTGAAGGGTGTTGGTCACAGTGCTTTCAGTGCATCTCTTGTGGTGTACTGTAGGCATTCCTGAAGGGTCTTGGTCCCAGTGCTTTCAGTGCATCTCTTGTGGTGTACTGTAGGCATTCCTGAAGGGTGTTGGTCCCAGTGCTTTCAGTGCATCTCTTGTTGTGTCCTGTAGGCATTCCTGAAGGGTGTTGGTGACAGTGCTTTCAGTGCATCTCTTGTTGTGTCCTGTAGGCATTCCTGAAGGGTGTTGGTCACAGTGCTTTCAGTGCATCTCTTGTGGTGTCCTGTAGGCATTCCTGAAGGGTGTTGGTCCCAGTGCTTTCAGTGCATCTCTTGTTGTGTCCTGTAGGCATTCCTGAAGGGTGTTGGTCCCAGTGCTTTCAGTGCATCTCTTGTGGTGTCCTGTAGGCATTCCTGAAGGGTGTTGGTGCCAGTGCTTTCAGTGCATCTCTTGTGGTGTCCTGTAGGCATTCCTGAAGGGTGTTGGTCCCAGTGCTTTCAGTGCATCTCTTGTTGTGTCCTGTAGGCATTCCTGAAGGGTGTTGGTGCCAGTGCTTTCAGTGCATCTCTTGTGGTGTCCTGTAGGCATTCCTGAAGGGTGTTGGTGCCAGTGCTTTCAGTGCATCTCTTGTGGTGTCCTGTAGGCATTCCTGAAGGGTGTTGGTCCCAGTGCTTTCAGTGCATCTCTTGTTGTGTCCTGTAGGCATTCCTGAAGGGTGTTGGTCACAGTGCTTTCAGTGCATCTCTTGTGGTGTCCTGTAGGCATTCCTGAAGGGTGTTGGTCCCAGTGCTTTCAGTGCATCTCTTGTGGTGTCCTGTAGGCATTCCTGAAGGGTGTTGGTCACAGTGCTTTCAGTGCATCTCTTGTGGTGTACTGTAGGCATTCCTGAAGGGTGTTGGTCACAGTGCTTTCAGTGCATCTCTTGTGGTGTACTGTAGGCATTCCTGAAGGGTGTTGGTCCCAGTGCTTTCAGTGCATCTCTTGTGGTGTCCTGTAGGCATTCCTGAAGGGTGTTGGTCCCAGTGCTTTCAGTGCATCTCTTGTGGTGTCCTGTAGGCATTCCTGAAGGGTGTTGGTCCCAGTGCTTTCAGTGCATCTCTTGTGGTGTCCTGTAGGCATTCCTGAAGGGTGTTGGTCCCAGTGCTTTCAGTGCATCTCTTGTGGTGTCCTGTAGGCATTCCTGAAGGGTGTTGGTCCCAGTGCTTTCAGTGCATCTCTTGTGGTGTCCTGTAGGCATTCCTGAAGGGTGTTGGTCCCAGTGCTTTCAGTGCATCTCTTGTGGTGTACTGTAGGCATTCCTGAAGGGTGTTGGTCACAGTGCTTTCAGTGCATCTCTTGTGGTGTACTGTAGGCATTCCTGAAGGGTGTTGGTCACAGTGCTTTCAGTGCATCTCTTGTGGTGTCCTGTAGGCATTCCTGAAGGGTGTTGGTCCCAGTGCTTTCAGTGCATCTCTTGTTGTGTCCTGTAGGCATTCCTGAAGGGTGTTGGTCACAGTGCTTTCAGTGCATCTCTTGTTGTGTCCTGTAGGCATTCCTGAAGGGTGTTGGTCACAGTGCTTTCAGTGCATCTCTTGTGGTGTCCTGTAGGCATTCCTGAAGGGTGTTGGTCCCAGTGCTTTCAGTGCATCTCTTGTGGTGTCCTGTAGGCATTCCTGAAGGGTGTTGGTCACAGTGCTTTCAGTGCATCTCTTGTGGTGTCCTGTAGGCATTCCTGAAGGGTGTTGGTCACAGTGCTTTTAGTGCATCTCTTGTGGTGTACTGTAGGCATTCCTGAAGGGTGTTGGTCCCACTGCTTTCAGTGCATCTCTTGTGGTGTACTGTAGGCATTCCTGAAGGGTGTTGGTCCCAGTGCTTTCAGTGCATCTCTTGTGGTGTACTGTAGGCATTCCTGAAGGGTGTTGGTCCCAGTGCTTTCAGTGCATCTCTTGTGGTGTCCTGTAGGCATTCCTGAAGGGTGTTGGTCACAGTGCTTTTAGTGCATCTCTTGTGGTGTACTGTAGGCATTCCTGAAGGGTGTTGGTCCCACTGCTTTCAGTGCATCTATTGTGGTGTCCTGTAGGCATTCCTGAAGGGTGTTGGTCACAGTGCTTTCAGTGCATCTCTTGTGGTGTACTGTAGGCATTCCTGAAGGGTGTTGGTCCCAGTGCTTTCAGTGCATCTCTTGTGGTGTCCTGTAGGCATTCCTGAAGGGTGTTGGTCCCAGTGCTTTCAGTGCATCTCTTGTGGTGTCCTGTAGGCATTCCTGAAGGGTCTTGGTCCCAGTGCTTTCAGTGCATCTCTTGTGGTGTACTGTAGGCATTCCTGAAGGGTGTTGGTCCCAGTGCTTTCAGTGCATCTCTTGTGGTGTCCTGTAGGCATTCCTGAAGGGTGTTGGTCCCAGTGCTTTCAGTGCATCTCTTGTGGTGTCCTGTAGGCATTCCTGAAGGGTGTTGGTCACAGTGCTTTCAGTGCATCTCTTGTGGTGTACTGTAGGCATTCCTGAAGGGTGTTGGTCCCAGTGCTTTCAGTGCATCTCTTGTGGTGTCCTGTAGGCATTCCTGAAGGGTGTTGGTCCCAGTGCTTTCAGTGCATCTCTTGTGGTGTCCTGTAGGCATTCCTGAAGGGTGTTGGTCCCAGTGCTTTCAGTGCATCTCTTGTTGTGTCCTGTAGGCATTCCTGAAGGGTGTTGGTCACAGTGCTTTCAGTGCATCTCTTGTGGTGTCCTGTAGGCATTCCTGAAGGGTGTTGGTCACAGTGCTTTCAGTGCATCTCTTGTGGTGTACTGTAGGCATTCCTGAAGGGTGTTGGTCCCAGTGCTTTCAGTGCATCTCTTGTGGTGTACTGTAGGCATTCCTGAAGGGTGTTGGTCCCAGTGCTTTCAGTGCATCTCTTGTGGTGTCCTGTAGGCATTCCTGAAGGGTGTTGGTCACAGTGCTTTCAGTGCATCTCTTGTGGTGTACTGTAGGCATTCCTGAAGGGTGTTGGTCCCAGTGCTTTCAGTGCATCTCTTGTGGTGTCCTGTAGGCATTCCTGAAGGGTGTTGGTCACAGTGCTTTCAGTGCATCTCTTGTGGTGTACTGTAGGCATTCCTGAAGGGTGTTGGTCCCAGTGCTTTCAGTGCATCTCTTGTTGTGTCCTGTAGGCATTCCTGAAGGGTGTTGGTCACAGTGCTTTCAGTGCATCTCTTGTGGTGTACTGTAGGTATTCCTGAAGGGTGTTGGTCCCAGTGCTTTCAGTGCATCTCTTGTGGTGTCCTGTAGGCATTCCTGAAGGGTGTTGGTCACAGTGCTTTCAGTGCATCTCTTGTGGTGTCCTGTAGGCATTCCTGAAGGGTGTTGGTCACAGTGCTTTCAGTGCATCTCTTGTGGTGTCCTGTAGGCATTCCTGAAGGGTGTTGGTCCCAGTGCTTTCAGTGCATCTCTTGTGGTGTCCTGTAGGCATTCCTGAAGGGTGTTGGTCCCAGTGCTTTCAGTGCATCTCTTGTTGTGTCCTGTAGGCATTCCTGAAGGGTGTTGGTCACAGTGCTTTCAGTGCATCTCTTGTGGTGTCCTGTAGGCATTCCTGAAGGGTATTGGTCACAGTGCTTTCAGTGCATCTCTTGTGGTGTCCTGTAGGCATTCCTGAAGGGTGTTGGTCACAGTGCTTTCAGTGCATCTCTTGTGGTGTCCTGTAGGCATTCCTGAAGGGTGTTGGTCACAGTGCTTTCAGTGCATCTCTTGTGGTGTCCTGTAGGCATTCCTGAAGGGTGTTGGTCCAAGTGCTTTCAGTGCATCTCTTGTGGTGTCCTGTAGGCATCCTGAAGGGTATTGGTCCAAGTACTTTCAGTGCATCTCTTGTGGTGTCCTGTAGGCATTCCTGAAGGGTGTTGGTCACAGTGCTTTCAGTGCATCTCTTGTGGTGTCCTGTAGGCATTCCTGAAGGGTATTGGTCCAAGTGCTTTCAGTGCATCTCTTGTGGTGTCCTGTAGGCATTCCTGAAGGGTGTTGGTCACAGTGCTTTCAGTGCATCTCTTGTGGTGTCCTGTAGGCATTCCTGAAGGGTGTTGGTCCAAGTGCTTTCAGTGCATCTCTTGTGGTGTCCTGTAGGCATTCCTGAAGGGTGTTGGTCCAAGTGCTTTCAGTGCATCTCTTGTGGTGTCCTGTAGGCATTCCTGAAGGGTGTTGGTCACAGTGCTTTCAGTGCATCTCTTGTGGTGTCCTGTAGGCATTCCTGAAGGGTCTTGGTCCCAGTGCTTTCAGTGCATCTCTTGTGGTGTACTGTAGGCATTCCTGAAGGGTGTTGGTCCAAGTGCTTTCAGTGCATCTCTTGTGGTGTCCTGTAGGCATTCCTGAAGGGTGTTGGTCCAAGTGCTTTCAGTGCATCTCTTGTGGTGTCCTGTAGGCATTCCTGAAGGGTGTTGGTCCAAGTGCTTTCAGTGCATCTCTTGTGGTGTCCTGTAGGCATTCCTGAAGGGTGTTGGTCCAAGTGCTTTCAGTGCATCTCTTGTGGTGTCCTGTAGGCATTCCTGAAGGGTGTTGGTCCAAGTGCTTTCAGTGCATCTCTTGTGGTGTACTGTAGGCATTCCTGAAGGGTGTTGGTCCAAGTGCTTTCAGTGCATCTCTTGTGGTGTCCTGTAGGCATTCCTGAAGGGTGTTGGTCCAAGTGCTTTCAGTGCATCTCTTGTGGTGTCCTGTAGGCATTCCTGAAGGGTGTTGGTCACAGTGCTTTCAGTGCATCTCTTGTGGTGTCCTGTAGGCATTCCTGAAGGGTGTTGGTCCAAGTGCTTTCAGTGCATCTCTTGTGGTGTCCTGTAGGCATTCCTGAAGGGTGTTGGTCACAGTGCTTTCAGTGCATCTCTTGTGGTGTCCTGTAGGCATTCCTGAAGGGTGTTGGTCCAAGTGCTTTCAGTGCATCTCTTGTGGTGTCCTGTAGGCATTCCTGAAGGGTGTTGGTCCCAGTGCTTTCAGTGCATCTCTTGTGGTGTACTGTAGGCATTCCTGAAGGGTGTTGGTCCCAGTGCTTTCAGTGCATCTCTTGTGGTGTCCTGTAGGCATTCCTGAAGGGTGTTGGTCCAGTGCTTTCAGTGCATCTCTTGTGGTGTCCTGTAGGCATTCCTGAAGGGTGTTGGTCACAGTGCTTTCAGTGCATCTCTTGTGGTGTACTGTAGGCATTCCTGAAGGGTGTTGGTCCCAGTGCTTTCAGTGCATCTCTTGTGGTGTACTGTAGGCATTCCTGAAGGGTCTTGGTCCCAGTGCTTTCAGTGCATCTCTTGTGGTGTACTGTAGGCATTCCTGAAGGGTGTTGGTCCCAGTGCTTTCAGTGCATCTCTTGTTGTGTCCTGTAGGCATTCCTGAAGGGTGTTGGTCCCAGTGCTTTCAGTGCATCTCTTGTGGTGTCCTGTAGGCATTCCTGAAGGGTGTTGGTGACAGTGCTTTCAGTGCATCTCTTGTGGTGTCCTGTAGGCATTCCTGAAGGGTGTTGGTCCAAGTGCTTTCAGTGCATCTCTTGTGGTGTCCTGTAGGCATTCCTGAAGGGTGTTGGTCCAAGTGCTTTCAGTGCATCTCTTGTGGTGTCCTGTAGGCATTCCTGAAGGGTGTTGGTGACAGTGCTTTCAGTGCATCTCTTGTGGTGTCCTGTAGGCATTCCTGAAGGGTGTTGGTCCAAGTGCTTTCAGTGCATCTCTTGTGGTGTCCTGTAGGCATTCCTGAAGGGTGTTGGTCCAAGTGCTTTCAGTGCATCTCTTGTGGTGTCCTGTAGGCATTCCTGAAGGGTGTTGGTCCAAGTGCTTTCAGTGCATCTCTTGTGGTGTCCTGTAGGCATTCCTGAAGGGTGTTGGTCCAAGTGCTTTCAGTGCATCTCTTGTGGTGTACTGTAGGCATTCCTGAAGGGTGTTGGTCCAAGTGCTTTCAGTGCATCTCTTGTGGTGTACTGTAGGCATTCCTGAAGGGTGTTGGTCCAAGTGCTTTCAGTGCATCTCTTTTGGTGTCCTGTAGGCATTCCTGAAGGGTGTTGGTCCAAGTGCTTTCAGTGCATCTCTTGTGGTGTCCTGTAGGCATTCCCTGAAGGGTGTTGGTCACAGTGCTTTCAGTGCATCTCTTGTGGTGTCCTGTAGGCATTCCTGAAGGGTGTTGGTCCCAGTGCTTTCAGTGCATCTCTTGTGGTGTCCTGTAGGCATTCCTGAAGGGTGTTGGTCCCAGTGCTTTCAGTGCATCTCTTGTGGTGTCCTGTAGGCATTCCTGAAGGGTGTTGGTCCCAGTGCTTTCAGTGCATCTCTTGTGGTGTCCTGTAGGCATTCCTGAAGGGTGTTGGTGACAGTGCTTTCAGTGCATCTCTTGTGGTGTCCTGTAGGCATTCCTGAAGGGTGTTGGTCCCAGTGCTTTCAGTGCATCTCTTGTGGTGTCCTGTAGGCATTCCTGAAGGGTGTTGGTCACAGTGCTTTCAGTGCATCTCTTGTGGTGTCCTGTAGGCATTCCTGAAGGGTGTTGGTCCCAGTGCTTTCAGTGCATCTCTTGTGGTGTCCTGTAGGCATTCCTGAAGGGTGTTGGTCCCAGTGCTTTCAGTGCATCTCTTGTGGTGTCCTGTAGGCATTCCTGAAGGGTGTTGGTCCCAGTGCTTTCAGTGCATCTCTTGTGGTGTCCTGTAGGCATTCCTGAAGGGTGTTGGTCCCAGTGCTTTCAGTGCATCTCTTGTGGTGTCCTGTAGGCATTCCGAAGGGTGTTGGTGACAGTGCTTTCAGTGCATCTCTTGTGGTGTCCTGTAGGCATTCCTGAAGGGTGTTGGTCACAGTGCTTTCAGTGCATCTCTTGTGGTGTCCTGTAGGCATTCCTGAAGGGGTGTTGGTCCAAGTGCTTTCAGTGCATCTCTTGTGGTGTCCTGTAGGCATTCCTGAAGGGTGTTGGTCCCAGTGCTTTCAGTGCAATCTCTTGTGGTGTCCTGTAGGCATTCCTGAAGGGTGTTGGTCACAGTGCTTTCAGTGCATCTCTTGTGGTGTACTGTAGGCATTCCTGAAGGGTGTTGGTCCCAGTGCTTTCAGTGCATCTCTTGTGG
>JANJGK010006605.1:0-2500 GCA_039081455.1 Macrobrachium rosenbergii
GTGAACGAGGACCACACACCGACTGTTATTAACTTGCTGAAAACTTACCCGAGCAAAGAACTGATTGGCGGTGATTTTTAACATGCTCTTATTTAACTTGACTTCTGCGTCCGTTTGTCTGTCTATCTGTCTGTCTCTATGTTTGGGTCAAATCTTGTAACTCAATTTTCGACCTGTTCCCTTCGTCCGATGGACTTGAAATTTTGCATGGTTACTCAATCCCGGTGACAATACCTTACATAATCAGTAGGTCAACAGTGACCTCTATTGACCCTACAGTGACCTCTCCCAGTATCTCAGGATTTGTATAAAATTCTTCCGATTTTTCACAACTTCTTTGACTGGGTAGAATGTATATTCTATATAACCCCTCCCGCTCCCTCCTCGATCCCCTCCCCCTCCCCTGCTCTCTTCCTTCCCCTCCCCTTCCCTCTTCGCTCCCTTCCCTCTCCCATCCCCTTCCCACACCAATCCCCCTCCCCTTCCCCCTTCCCCTTCCAAAGGACATATCGTGTTAATTTAGCTGTGTCCTCCCCTCCCCTTCTCTCTTCCATCCTCCTCCCCTTCCCCTCCCTCTCCCCTTCCTAGAGCATATGATTAAGCTGTGCCCTCCCCTCCTCCTTCCCCCCTTCCATCCCCCTCCCCTCCCCTCCCCCTTCGGAAGCACACGATTAAGAGTTAATTTAGCTGTGTCCTCCCCCCTTCCCTCTTCCATCCCCTTTCCCTTCCCCTCCCCCACTTTCCCCTCCCCCTTCCAAAGCACTCGATCAAATGTTAATTTAACTGTGTCCTCCCCCTCCCCTTCCCTATATGCTATATGCATATAGGGGACCTAATAACGAGACAATCACAAATAAGGAAGCAGTTATAGACCTTGGTGTGATGTTGAATAGGAATATGTTATGCAGTGATCAAATAGCAATACTGTTGGTAAAATGCAAAGCAAAAATGGGAATGTTGTTCCGGCACTTCAAAACAAGAAAAGCCGATAACATGATTATGCTTTATAAAACGTATGTACGTAGTTCACTTGAATATTGCAATATAAAGGTCCTTTACAGCTAGAATAGAAGAAGTTAAGGACCTTGACTACTGGGAAAGACTACAATTCTGAAAATTATATAGTCTCGAAGGAGAAGAGAACGCTACATGATAATACAGGCATGGAAACAAATAAGAAAGAATTACCGAAAACATCATGGAGCTAAAAATATCAGAGAGAGCAAGCAGAGGTAGATTAATAGTGCCCAAAACTATACCAGGAAAACTCATCTGAGGAACATATCAGGAGTGAGCGTTGATGTGTTTAAGAATAAGCTCGACAAATATCTAAGCTGCATCCCAGACCATCCAAGATTGGATGATGCAAAATATACCGGAAGATGCATTAGTAATTCTCTGGTAGACATCAAAGGTGCCTCACACTAGGGACCTGGGGCAACCCGAACGAACTGTTAGGTCTGTAAGGTAAGGTTAAGGTCTTAACCCTTCCTCCTCCACCCCTTCCTATTTCCCCCATCCCCTTCCCATTTTCCTTCTCTACCCCTACCTCCTCCCCTCCCCTCCCCTCCCCTTCCCCCTCCCCTCTCATCCTTCCACCTCCCCTTCCCCTCCTCCATCCTCACCTCCCCCTTCCCCTTCCCTTCTCCTCATCCCTCCTCCCCTCTCCCTCCCCTCTCCTTCCCCTCATCCTTCCTCATCCCCTCTCCTCGCCCTTCCCCTTCCCCTCTCCTCGCCCTTCCCCTTCCCCTCTCATTCCTCCTCCCCTCTCCCCTTCCCCTTCCCTCCCCCTCCTCTTCCCTCTTCCATCCTCCTCACCCTTCCTCCCCTCCTCTCCCATATCCCCTTCCCCTCACCTTCCTACTCCTCCTCCCCCTTCCCTCTTCCCTTCCTTCCCCCTTTCCTTTCCCCCTTCCCCATAAACGGATGTCAATTTCGGTAAATACAATCATAAATCGGCTACAATTTCTGTCAAAACTAAAAAGTATAGAAAACTAAAAAGTATAGAATAAAAAAGTATGTGGAAAAATTTTTAAACATGTTTTTATTAAAATGCACAAAAAAATAAAATATAATTTTTTGAGACACTAGGATTTTCTTACACTTAATCTTGTCTACAAAAATAAAAGCATGGTCCCCAAACATGGAAGGAAAAACTACAAGAAAAGAAATAGAATATTTGTAAGAAAATCCTGGTGTCTCAAAAAATTATTTCTTATTTTTAGTGCGTTTTAATAAAAGTATGTTTTAAAATTTATTTTTTTATTATATAAGTTTTTTCTCTCTCTTGTTTTTCAAAGGTTTGTTTTATTTGAAAGATATTGCCTCTCTAACTTTGGCATGACGAGTAAATAAAGTTAAAACATCGTTCTCTCTCTCTCTCTCTCTCTCTCTCTCTCTCTCTCTCTCTCTCTCTCTCTCTCTCTCTCTCTCTCTCTCTCTCTCTCTGTACGATGCTTTATGTTATTGGATTTTTTTTATAAATTTCTGTCACTTCTCT
>JANJGK010006605.1:7500-36220 GCA_039081455.1 Macrobrachium rosenbergii
GCCGATGAAACTTCGGCGCATTTTTTACTTGTTTCTTATTCATCCTGACAAATTCCTATTAAATGCTCACGCAAAGGTGTGTTCATACTACAGGGAACAAGGGAATGGAATCGGATATAAATTTGTGATTTCTTTAACCTATCGAATGGGGTAGTTGAAGTTTCCAGATTGTTACTGGACAGGTTATGTCAGTTGTCACTTTTATTTGCCTTGTTTTACCACACACACACACATACACACACACACACACACACACACACACACACACACAAAATCCACATGTGGCGAAAACATTGTCTAGAATCATAATTTCTTGAGCCGTGTTCCGACAACGACAATTTTTTTTGTTTTTAGGCCGTAATACAGTTAGCCACGCCAGCAGCCATATGACAGAAAACTTTATACAAAATGGAGGTGATGACACACGGTGTTCAGTATGAAAGTCAAATTTTTTACATGTACAGCGCACTATCAAGCTAATTTATATTCTTAGAGATGGTAACACAAAAATCTCACAACTTCTTATTGAAAAACCCTCCTACCCCCCTATGGGTGGTTGTGTTCAGCTTGATAAATCAGGCACCTAGGCACAAGAGTTACCAGATAGTCCATTACTAATGCTATACGTTAGTAGCTGTAGCCGATATTAACAATATATTACATTTATTATTCAATAACTTACATACACACTTTTTACACTAATTTGAGTAAAATATCTTATTATAATCTGCTTGGTTAGAGTAAAAGCAATTATTGTTATTTAATTGTTTATACTACTGTATTTGCATAATGATTACTGTACTGTATTTAAAAAGTACTTAAAAGTACTTGATTTTTCAAGTGTATTTACCCAAGCCTGGTATATATACATACTGTATATATATATATATATATATATATATATATATATATATATATATATATATATATATATATATATATATTATATTATATATATATTCATTCCCAAACACTAATCTACATGTGTCGTTTAATATTAAGTGTACTATACCTTGGAATAACACAACCCAAAGGGGAATTTGCAAGTGAAGGAGATTCGGCACCGACGAGACTCGAACTCCCTTATGGTTGAACTGCGACAACTTTTCAGTGACGGTAACCACTGGGCTATCAATGGTTGCCGTCACTAAAATGCTGCCGCTTCCCAGCCATTCGGGAGTTCGAGTCTCCCTAGTGACGAATCACTTATCATTTATAAATCCCCTTCGGGTTATGTTATTACGAGATGGAGTGAAATTGATATAATACAACATTTGTAGCTTAATGTTAATGAATATAGAAGAATGTCCGGTGTATGTGATAAATTTATACGTACATATAAGCATATACATATGTATTTATACTGTATATATATATAATATATAATATATATATATATATATATATATATATATATATATATATATATATATATATATATATATATATATATATATATAGTTCGTATTTCAAAACTTCCCTTTTAATATCCTCTCTCTCTCTCTCTCTCTCTCTCTCTCTCTCTCTCTCTCTCTCTCTCTCTCTCTCTCTCTCTCTCTCTTTCATATATACCTGGATTATTCCATACACAATGAAGATTCAGTCACTGAATCCATTGAGATCCACTTCGGCATTGATTAATATCCAATATTCATTGTAGCTTCGGATTCCCAGAATTTCAAAGTTCCAGAAGCGCTGTTCGAATCATTTTAAGACTCATTTTGGCGGAATCTATAGAGTTCCCTTCGAGGCAGAGAATATATATTGCTAAAATTAATCTGCTGCTGGATTCGCTGTGCATGTGTGGGCATTTGAATACTTACATGTGTTTGCGTGTATGTATTTACCATTATGAATGTACTTCCTGTAATGTGAAACCCGGGCACTTTTAAGGATTAAATACGCTCTGGAAAAGGTAAAAAGTAGTACCGGGTTATATATAAAATACTATATAAATGTATGTATGTATGTACATTATAATATATATATATATTATATATATATATATATATATATATATATATATATATATATACATACACATATATATACATATATATATATATATATGTATATATACACATACATACATACATACATACAGTATACATTAGTTTATGTAGATATGCATGTATGTGTGTCTAGTTATGTGGGCTAAAATATAAAATTTGCAAAATATGCGTGTAATCTACCACATAGAGGTTATACCACGAAGCATTTAGCACAACTTCGGATAATCGTAAACATTGTATAATTAGTCCCTACATAAGAAAGTAAGGTAATAGCTAATACCTTTTCATCTTAGTATTTCCTTCGGTTGCTATTAATTACCAATTTAGTGACAGGTGGACTGGTAGCAACTTAACCATTTCTCAGATTAGCGATACTACCCACCCAGATTTTATGATGAGAAAGTCAGTTAAATTGACCTATCGCTTAGGTGTCTTCACATCTCTCTCTCTCTCTCTCTCTCTCTCTCTCTCTCTCTCTCTCTCTCTCTCTCTCTCTCTCTCTCTCTCTCTCATACACACACACACACACACACACAAACTGTAACTATATTTTAGTGACCATGACGACTGGAGAGGACAGGTAGAGCATATTTAAGTTATATATTTGAATATTTAATATTTAAATCTGGAAAACTATTTTTTCAAAAGCTTTATATTACTATACTCTGTTCTGTTTATTTTTCCATTCCCTTGTTTCTCCCATTTTATATTGCTGTAAAATTCATGGGAGCGTTACTTAATTGCTCATTTTATCAGTATTGCGTTAATGTGAATAGTTTCCTTACGTTTCAGTGTATTTGTTGTTGATAGTAGGTTATGCAGTATTACTTGGACAAGTTACACATTTGAAGTAGAATCAAAAACAGATTTCAGATTTTTTACGTATGAATATATGAAATTCTCTCTCTCTCTCTCTCTCTCTCTCTCTCTCTCTCTCTCTCTCTCTCTCTCTCTATATATATATATATATATATATATATATATATATATATATATATATATATATATATATATATATATATATATATATATATATATATATATATATATATTTTATATATATATATACATATATATATATATATATATATATATATATATAAAATAGTAAATGTTTTTATATAAGTTTGGATTCTATAGAAATCCAAACCTCTTGACAGACCGAGACAAAATTTTGCACACGGCCTCTATGTCACCCCAGAAAGGTTTTAAACTCAAAATCAGACCCCTACCCCGTGACAGACATGCAAACACAGACAAAACAAATGAAATTTTGGTTATTACGACACCTTTTCCATTAGTTTTCTGGATTTATTCTCATTTTTCTTCTGACCCTTCACCTTTTCTTTTGGAGTTGCCAGAAGTATGATTAACCTAGCTATAGCATAAATTTTTTATCAGAATTTACGTGAATTTTGATCATAATGTATGATAATAATTAATATAATTGTATATTACCGCGATAAAATCTACATCGAAAACCTAAACTGATAATTTCTTTCCATAGTAAGTGAAGCCAAGCCCCCACGTGCGTAGTAGTGGCTTAATGCAACGATTTCAGCCATCAGAAATCACCAACAAACGCATTTGCCCCACCCATTATTACATATGGTTGAAGACGTTATGTGGTATAATAAGTAAATAAACACATTCCTTTTTTGCGTACAGTGTTAAAATAGCCCTACATACGATCCTACATCATTTGTTGCACACCAACATCGTGTAGGGAGAACGACACGTTGTTGGCTGTGCTGGAATAATCGAAATATCACCATGGACACTCTAGCGGTTGGAATTAATTACTGCGCGTAATTGGCAAAAAACTTCACTGCATACGGAAGATAAGTTTCTTTTCACGTTGCTTGGTACTGATTACCTGGAAGATAATGACTGAAAAAAGATTAAAACTTTACAGGAATGTAGATAATTACCTTTGGAAATCTTTACCGAATGGCACTTGGAGGGTAAAGGTATTACATGTAATTACAAAATAAATAAATAATAAGGCATCTTGTGCTCACCCAATATATTTATTAGTTTCTTTTGTACGTGCTAGCATCTAACTTCATGATAGCCAGCAGACGAAAATATAGAGATATTAAATAATAAGTAGACCAAAATATAAGTTGTAACAGATATTGTGAACTTCCTTTTTTAAATGCAGTGTTCGACCAATGCATTTTCTCTTTTCAGACAATTCAAACCTTTTGCTGATGTGATCATACACAGTAAGGAGTAGTATTCTCATCATTTATGAAAATAAAATGATTGTTTATGGTTATATATTAGAATGATATACAGTATATTCATTTCTATCCTTTATCAACGCGTATTTATTCAAAGCAATAAATACCTATTGCCTAACATTCCTCCAAGAAGGGAAAGATTTTGTTTGATTCATGATTACGTTATTGTACGAATTGACTTAAGTTTATAGGTGCCGTGCGTGTAACTTCATACACAATTCTACGTTAAGGAATTTTATGTCATTGTAAAGATGTTAAAAACATCCCTAAAACCAATATAAAAAAATATGTATCACGAGTTGAAGTTAGCCGTGTAGGAAAGCGTTTTGCCACTTTTTTCCGTAATATGACGAGGGGGTGGAAGGCTAATTCTTGCAGCAATTCACTTAATAATTGGAAAGAATTAAAAAGGTGTAACAGAGTATAGACTAAATATTTCTTATTAAAAAAGGACATCTATTCTCATACAGTATTAATAAATGAGTTTAAATTAGAACTGAGGGGTTGGTTCAATTTTTTATGAATTGAACAGTGAAGTTTACTTTCATTATGGTAGCACATATAAAAAGACATCATTGGCCTTGGCCTATACCAAATTGTCTGTATCACATGAAAAATATTGGTCTAGATTTTTATTGTATGAATTTGGACTTATAATGGCCTACAAACAGCGTTGAAGGGTCTAACAGTGAAATGAATAAGCCAAACATAATTTACTGATATTCTGATCAGAGTGTCTGAGATGGTTCCCAGATGAAATACAGCCACAGACTGTCACGAAATTGGCACTAACCTGTTCACACGTGCAATTACCTGTCTGTCGGTCGGAAGATATTTAGGTAATATCTTCAGCTCTTCCGATCTGGTGAGCGGACTGTCTCCACCCACAATATGTTGGCTACACGTAAGTTTTAATGGCAGTTTCGATGAACTGACAGGAGAAATGACAGGCAAACTTGCGACTGTTAGGGAGAGAGAGAGAGAGAGAGAGAGAGAGAGAGAGAGAGAGAGAGAGAGAGAGAGAGAGAGAGAGAGAGAGAGAGAGATAGTTTATCGAATGTCATTCAGAGTTTTTCCGGGCATCGCCGGGTTGGTCAGCTAGTATGTGTGTGTGTGTGTATATATATATATATATATATATATATATATATATATATATATATATATATATATATATATATATATAGCTTCAAAGAATTCTGAAACTGGTTTATATTCAGTACGACCTACAGTCGTTACTATAGCTAACAGTCGTCATAGACACAGAACTGTACGTCGTACAACAGATAAGACTCACCAGAAGTCATAAAATAAAATATGTTAATAAAATGAGCACCTCCTATGGACGTCGCGCCGAATATAATAATAATAACAGAGAAAACATTCTTTCAACGACAGCATCCTCGTAAAAAAAATATATTAAATGAAAAAATAATAGAAGACTACTCTCTCTCTCTCTCTCTCTCTCTCTCTCTCTTTACATATATATATATATATATAATATATATATATATATATATATATATATATATATATATATATATATATTATGTACAGAGAGAGAGAGAGAGAGAGAGAGAGAGAGAGAGAGAGAGAGAGAGAGAGAGAGAGAGAGAGAGACAGTAGTCTTATACTGGACGTCTTCTGTTATTTCTTCATTTAATATATTTTTTTTTTTTACGAGGATGCTGTCGTTGAAAGAATGTTTTCTCTATTATTATTATTATTATTATTATTATTATTATTATTATTATTATTATTATTATTATTATTGTTGTTGTTGTTGTTGTTGTTGTTATTATTCGGCGCGACGTCCATCGGTGCTGCTCATTTTATTAACAGATTTTATTTTATAACTTTTGGCGAGTCGTATCTGTTGTATGACGTAGAGTTCTGTGTCTATGACGACCGTAGCTATGGTAACGACTGTAGGTCGTACTGAATATAAACCTGTTTCAGAATTCTTTGAACACGGCCTCAGTGATGACCAAGGCTTTTGTGACGTCAATTTCTCATACTGTTGTATCGCCATGTTATTCTTACACTAAATCGTTAAACAAAATGAAACATTTCAGCTTTGAGGTTTTTCATTCTGGCACATCAAAAGATTCACGAATTGTCTGAAAGGAGAAAGTGCATTGGTCGAACACTACATTTAAAAAGGGAAGTTCACAATATCTGTTATAGCTTATATTTTGGTCTACTTATAATTAAATTGTCTCTGTATTTTTGTTTGCTGGCTATTATGAAGTTAGATGCTAGCACGTATAAAAGAAACTAATAAATGTATTGGGTGAGCATAAGATGGCTTATTATTTATTTATTTTGTAATTGTTTGAAACTTTTTTTCATTTGGTAAAAACATTTGTTTTTATACATGGGAGAGCTATGCATGTACTATTTTGAGGGGAATCCAGTTTATTACTTAACAAGACAAATTCCTTCGGGGGATCGACCTTGACTACATATCCATACCAGAATTGAAATTGGGATCCATGCTTGAAATTGATATTTTGTTTTCATGCCCGAACTAAATATTGGATAGACATGCTTCGCTTCACATTGGTGTTGGGTACCCCTGCTCAAGCTTGAATTTTGTTAGCAATACTCCAACCATAATTTTGGATGGCTACTCACTAACTTGATTTCGGATTGCCATCAAGCCATGCTTGTCCTTGATTTCGCGTACCCATGCTCGAACTTTTTTAAATAGCCATATACGTGATCTTGATTTTGATTGAACAAGGTTGAAATTAATTTTGAGCAGTAAAACTTGAATGTGGGTAGTATTTTTTTTTTTCGTGAACTTCATGCTCGAACTTTGTATAACCATTCCAGGGCTTTATTTTCTGTGGAAGTGCTCGAACTTGAGTAAAGGTGGTCATATTCAAACTTGGTTTTTGGTACGTATACGCGAACCTGATTTCGAGTGCCATACGGGAACTTAACTTTGGATAAGCTTACTCGAACTTAAATTTAGAAACCCATGAATTTTGTTATCAGTGCTAGAACTTGTACTTGAGTAGCCATGCCAGATCCTTATATGGGGTAGCCGTGCTCGAACCCTGTTTTGGGCAGCCATACTCGAACTTAATTTTGATCAGCAAACTGGATGTAGGATAACCTTGACACTGGGAACAATGCTTGGAATTGATTTTTGTGCACCTTGCCAGTTACTTGTCTTGAGCATAAAGAAACCAGTGACAATGGTAATTTTTGAGACTGCCATTCTCCATAAACCTGTAATTATTTTAATTATAGTAATGACCGTACATTATAATAAATGGGTTATATGAGAGCTAAAGCATCTGCAAGGGACGAAAAAATACGATATTTGAGCTTCTGGCATCATTTAAAAACTACAAGCATTAGTTTTCATTACGCCGATAGAAAAATAATAATTTCAATTATCCGCGAGGTTATTAGCATGAATTATTTATTTCGGTAATAATAAAGTAATCCGCTCACTTGATATCTACAAGAGAGAGATTGACAGTTAAAAGTAGCTGAAGGAATGTTCGTGGGGCGTTACTGACATTTTACTATAATAAAAAAAAGATTGACTGAAAAATGAAAATTAATGTTTATGCACCTTCAGATATGGAAACTAGAAGACTTGGGAATACGTGTGGCGGAAAGAGAGGAACATTTTTCTGTCGAAAGCTATAACAATTTCCTTTTGAGATTTTCCTTTACAACTTCTTTCAGTCATAAAAAATGTAGTGGTTTCATCGAAATGACTTTTACCTTGAGGCTAGCTTTGTAAATTCGATGCTCTGTAAAAGATGGTTACTGAGGTATAGTTCAACCGGTGCAATCATTTTCCAAGGAGCAGGTCTAAACAAATTAAGAAAAAGGAGACAGAAAATACTTTTGTGACCGAAATTAAATAGCCCTGTTCTTATGTCTGTTCCTATTATTTTATTATTAGCCACTGTACCTATATCTGTCTTCCTGAGTTTGTTTCCCATTAACTTTATCTTCTTTTCCAGCTCTCTATTTTTTTGTGGTAGAGTACAAATTAAATTCATTACCACGGAGGTCATTCCTTGTAAATGTTTGCCATTTAAGGATGATAATGAAGATAATAAGGTTATAACATATTTGCCCAAATTGTAAGTTTTACATGTTATAAAGTTTCTACTTATCCCTAATCAGTTGCAAGAAAAAGTCGGTACAATTGCCGTATCAAAAAAGGCCTTAGGTCATTTAGTGTTTCAGTCTTTGTACTGTATTGGTCACCATTAACGTGTCTAAAGTTCTTTCTTGCCCAGTTTTATGCTTTCTGTGTAATCTCTTTTATTATGTTTTCTTCCTTTTTTTACCTTCCTGGCGGAATTCAATAATCTTCCATCAACCACCTCATTTGGAAGGGGGATAAAGAAGAAAGGTGAAGAGTCTGAGGCGAATGTCCGTATTTGGTTTGTAGAATCGAAATTGAATTACATTGTGGTCGACAAAGGCGTCGATCTCGTTGCCCGCCGCATGAATGTCGACCATACTCGAGGACATGATTGGATGACCTTTGTCAGTAATGGCGTCAAAATAAGGTTGTCGTCTCTTGACAAGAAGGTGGTCCCAGACTAATATTCTTGAGTTCCCCCCTCGGGGAATTCTTTAAAAGCGTCTGTTAGGCTGTCCTTCAGAATCCACTCTCCTCACTCCTCATTCCATCCGTTCCTCAGTCCCTCTCTCACTTCTTGGTCGTCCTCATTTCCCTGTCGTATTTCTCGCCCCTAAGTCCTTCTCTCTCATCAGTCTTCTTCAGTCAGTGCCCATCACTCCTAACTCCATCTCACTCTTCTCCTGTTCCTTATTCCTTATTCCACCTAATTCCTTGGTACTCATCACTTCTCAAACCTTCTCATTTTTTTATTTAGCTACATAGTCTACCTTACTCTTCACTTCTTCTCACTCCTCTATTCTGTTTCTCACTCTTCAGTGCTCTGTTTTTAGCTCTTGTCACTCTCTATCTTTGATACTCCTCACTCCCCTGTCCTGTTTCTCACTCCTCAGTCCTTGTCTATCTATCATACTCCTCACTACCCTCTCCTGTTCCTCACCCCTCCTCTTTGTCTGTCTTTCATACTCCTCACTCTCCTATCCTGTTCCTCGCCCCTCATTCCTTCTCCGTTTTTAGTACTCCTCACTCCCCTATCCTGTTTCTCACTACTCAGTCCTTGTTTATCTTTTGTACTCTCACTCCCTTATCCTGTTCCTTACTACTCAGTCCTTCACTGTCTTTGTACTCCTTACTCCCCTATCCTATTTTTAACTCCTCAAGTTCTTGTTTATCTTTTTTACTCTCACTTCCCTATCCTGTTCCTTGTTGCTCAGTTCTCGGTCTTTAGTACTCCTCACTCCCCTACCCTGTTTCTCACTTCTCAGTCCTTGTCTTAGTTTCATATTCCTCACTCCTATTCAGTTACTCGCCCCTCATTCCTTCTCTGTCTTCAGTACTCCTCACTCCCCTATCCTCTTTCTCACTCCTCAGTCCTTGTTTATCTCTTGTACTCATTGCTCCCCTATTCTGTTTCTCACTCCTCAGTCTTTGTCTATCTTTTATATTCCTCACTCCGGTATCCTGTACCTTGCTTCTCAGTCCTTCTCTGTCTTTAGTACTCCTCACTTCCCTATCCTGTTTCTCACTCTTTAGTCCTTCTCTCACCGAATTCCTCTTCACTCTTCTTTCTTACTCAGTCATGAGTCCTCACTCCCATATCCTGTTTCTCACTCCTCAGTCCTTGTTTACCTTTGCACTCCTTGCTCCCCTGTCCTCGGTCCTTCTCACACTGAAGTCCTCTTCACTCATATTTCTTGCTTAGTCATCAGTCCTCACTCCCCTATCTTGTTTCTCATTCCTCCTTGTCTGTTTTTCGTACACTCACCCTTCAGTCGACTGTCAAAAAATTATTCAAATCTCTTTCAATCCTAATCATCATCTAGCTTTATCTTCCTTCATTCCAAGTTTATTTGATTTATTTTTCAGTAAGAAATACCCTCCGATTTTTTCAAATTAATTCAGCCCTCCCCAAAAAAAGTACCAGCTTTGCTACAGTGAGGGCCAGTCTGTTTTTATGTTGTTATTTCAAGCCATGAGACTGATCTTATATTGGTACAGATTATCTGAATCTCAGGGATCTATTTTAATAAAAAAAAAAATATATGTTATTCAGTACGCTAAATTATGTTTTGAAAACGAAAATGTCAGAATCTGTGATATCCTTGATATTTTCATATTTTATTTCAAGGTAAACTAGCACTTTCTTACAAATATACAAACACACACTCACACTGAGAGAGAGAGAGAGAGAGAGAGAGAGAGAGAGAGAGAGAGAGAGAGAGAGAGAGAGAGAGAGAGACTCATTTTGTATGGCTTACCTTTGCTCCAAGTTGCTTCTGTAAGTCGAGAATAATCTGCTGTATCTCTAACAGACTTGGGAGTTGAGTCCCATATAATAAATCGTGTCTTCCCAAAACTTCTCCTCATCGCTATGCAGTTACCAGGCAGCGTCGGCTCACCATCCGAAAATAGGAGCAAGATTTTTGTATTGTTTCCTGAGGAGTGGATGCGGCTGTTGTATTGTTGTACATTATTTACTTATTTTGTGTGTGTAACGATGCAAAGTAAAAGCGCATTTTTTTTTTTCAAAGCTATATTCAAGTATTAATATCTCATTGAATTATTTTTGAAGAGTACTTATATGTGGTGTATGTGCAATTTTGAGATATATATTTTAGAAGCTGTTTATTCTCTGGGTACTGATGTGCATGGGCTGAATCAGTGTTCCTCCGAAGTTCGATGTTTTACGTATTTATTTATTGTTTTTTATAATGATATTTTACTGTCAAAAGCAGAGTTACAGTAAGGGTGAAATAGAACTGCTTTTTGCAAACTTGAAATTGATTCCATTCTCTTTTTCCCGTTAGTAAGCTTTAGATAGGTAAATAGACAGGTAGACAGGTACATAACCAGAAAAATATACTTGTGGGATAATTATGGAAAATCATTAGAATTACAAGTTGCAATTGATACATAATCGCGTAGCTTGTGTCAGTTTACTCACTCGCTTGCGCAGGCGCTAACGAGAGGAAAAGAGAGAATATAAGTTAAGTATACCTTAGTTTAACCAGACCACTGAGCTGATTAACAGCTCTTCTAGAGCTGGCCCGAAGGATTAGACTTATTTTACGTGGCCAAGAGCAACGGGACCTACATCTTATTGTGGAATCCGAACCACATTACACGGAGAAATGAATTTCTATCACCAGAAATAAATTCCTCTAATTCTTCACTGGCCGGCCGGAGAATCGAACGCGGGCCCACCGGAGTGGTAGCCGAGTACGATTGCGACCCTCCCAATGAGGAACTGAGAGAGAATAGAGCAGAGGAAATAATCGAATGAGAAGAGGCGCTGAATCGGGCCAACTTTAGGACTTCATTAGAGCCTCATGAATATCTTTTCATTTCCCCCTTGAAAAGTAGCGGTTGGGTTTTCGTTTATTTCCGCCTGCCGGGGGGCGTGACCCTCAGACCTCGTAACCTGGATCAGCCTGCAATCCTGGGGAACAATTGCTCCCAAACGAGCTTTTGATTCGGAATGGAGTGAGAAAAACAAACGCAGAGCACTGCAAGTTTTTTCCCTTTTTATTTTATTTTTTTTTTTTTTTAGACAATTCCTACGCAACCGTGATCTCTCCTTTGGTGGCAAATCCTCGTACAGTCGGACGAAAGGCTTCTTATGCCTATATAATAACCGCAGCGTAGGGGCCAAGGGAAAAATGAATAAATAAATAAAAAAAAGAAAAACGGGAAGAGGGGAAGTAAATAAAGTTAAGTCTTGCAAAGCTCCCGACAAAGCTGTTAAAAGCCGTTGAAAAGTTTTGATATAATTTGAACGGGTATTCAAAATGTCTCGGCGACTGCATCGAAGGGAAAAAGGAGAGGAAAAAAAAACGGAAAGAAACTTCCCGAGAGAGAAAACATATTGAGAAAGCAAACTTGCGCGGAAGGGGTTTTCTCACCGTTTGTGCTCGCTTTTGGTGAATGGGGTTCGGATGGGGGAGGGGGTGGATATGAGAATCGGGTGGTTGGGTTGGGGGAGGGGGTTTTTGGATGTCTAGTGAGAGACCGAGGGGAGGGAGGGAGCTTTAGAGAGGGGGATAGTGGATGGTTGGTGGGTGGGTAGGGGTCTCTGGGGGTGTTTGTGGTCCGAGTTTGTGGCGGGGGGGGGGGATGCCGAGCTGGAAGGGGAGGGGGGGGGAATGAAGACGAAAGCTATTTCATCTGTAATACGACAAGTATGAGACGACGGTTGGGGTGGGGGGGAGAGAGAGAGAGAGAGAGAGAGAGAGAGAGAGAGAGAGAGAGAGAGAGAGAGAGAGAGAGAGAGAGAGGACTTAAACCCATTACTTCGTCGTTAAATGCAAGGGATGTTGACACCCACGAGACTCCTATTGTTTCCAGTTCCGCTCTCCAGATGCTTAAGATGCTTCTCCAGATGTTGGGAAAAATACATCTTATATACGCGCCTATTTTTTTTTTTTTTTTTTTTTATCCACAGGAGTTATTTTCTGTAAATTCTTTTTACGGTCTCTAATATTCTCCGTTCTCACCTGTATAGTAAGATTTAGTTAAACTTTTGGTACCTTTTCCTTAAATACGTATATATCTTTTAACCAAATTGATTTGATTTTTTAGTGTGGATGCATATATATAACGTTTCCGTTTAGCACCAGTCAACTAATGATTTGCTTCAGTCCGTTTGAGAAATTTATCTAGATTAAATATATTTCTTCAGTACATTCGGTAAATTTTTTTTTTATATCATAATAGTAGAAACTCATTTGATTCATGATTCAACTTCTTTGCGAGTTTTGATAAAGAAAAATATGTATCTGCATTTTTTTTTCTACCCGAGGTAAGTATTGATTTAATTTCATTTCTCAGTGGCATGGAGATTTTCCACTTCCCTCTGGTACAGTGTGACACATTTTTAAAGAAATTTTGATGGAAAAATACGTTGTAATATGTGACTATTTTCTTACCCCAATTTATTTTCCTTATTTCATTCACCAGCTTCACATTCTTGTCTGTAGAATCAGTTTGAAATGTCATCTTTTTCCTTTCTAATTTCACCTCATTTAGTGAGAGTTGCAAAAAACAGGGAGATGCAAAACTGTCCTTTTTTTTCGATTTAGGCCACACCATACGATGGTGCCAGGAGAACAGGAATTCTCAAGACTTGAGGTGTCTCCACAGAATGGGTTGTTTGGTGAAAAGTTTGTTTGCAAGATCTTTAATCATGTCAGAAGACGCGCCAAGTGTCATCTTAAATATAGATATTCCAAAAATAAATTTTAAAGAAAACATGCTGATGTGACATCGTTTCAGATTTACTGTTTTCCAGAAACAAATCTTCAGCTCTTCATGATTTCTTTACCTACAAGCAGTGATAGCTTTAATTCGACCTAAGAAACACGTAGCACACTTCAGTTTTGGTCAGGCTACTAAGACAAGGCTGGTCAAGCTAAAGTAGACTAGAATTAGTTGCCCAGCTTAGGAAGATTTGGGGGACAACCGGTGTTGAAGGAGAGAAGGGATGAAGGGAAACTGAAGGACGATGGTGAAGAAAAAGTCTCACGGAAAAATAAAGATATGTTATGAAAGGAACATACTGTAGCTGAAATCTCTGTTCAGAAACTGAGGAACTGGCGATTACATTTTTATTTATTAATGGATATGCCGTTGTGTATGTCGCAGTTTGCTGCAATTTCTGGTGTATCACATAACACAAGATCCCTCCTTCATTCAACGGTGAACCATATTCCGTCGACCTAAAAGGTCGATGATAATATTTAGGTGAAGGAGAATCTCCTCTGATTCAATTTCGACAAGACACACCCCTACCTTCTTCCTCCTCCTGACCCCAGCCCCCACGTCCTGCCACTGAGGAAAAAAGCCTATTAGGCCTGCAGCCTATAAAACGAACAAGAGAATGGGTCTCAGACTTATCTTGAGAATGTGATATCGTTTTCAAACTCACGTTTATTTTTTCCCTTGAAGATAGAATGTGTGCTGGGTTTTTTTCGCAATGGGGAAAGTTAATGGATTATATTGACATTTTAGTGAGAGGAATTTGACTTATTTTGGTCTCCTAGGAAGTGGATCATCTCGTGAGTGCCTGAGCAGATGGTATTGAAACGAGGTTTTGTGTCGTGAGTCATTTGTTTTTTCATATTAATTTTAAGAAGTTTATATGAATTGATTTTCCTGTATTATTATTATTATTATTATTATTATTATTATTATTATTATTATTATTATTATTATTATTATTATTATTATTATTATTATTATTATTATTATTGCTGCGCATACCTGACCTAGAATGATTTACCTTTCCTAAAAGCATCGGAGTTTTAAACACAATAGAGCTATAGCAGGGAAAGGAACATATCTAGATGCCACCACTGTCACTGCTGCACCCTCCCCAGCCCCCCCCCCCAAAAGAAAAATAAAATAGACAAAACAATTTTCTGTGTGCTCTTGAGTTCAGCAAAAACCTCTGGATAGTTTGCTTGTAAATATTTTATCTTGCATTTAGTTCAGCCGTAGTGTGACGGATAAATAGCCGTAAGAGACAAGCGGATGCCTTCTCCTGCTCAAGAGCTCGATACATGTGGAAAACCGTCACCTTGACTTATTTTGGGATTGTAAAATCTTTTCCAGTCTCTCGTACTTTCTTAATTCCCGCTTTTATTAGGAGGCCTTCAGAGGCAAATCTTCCTGTCGGTTAGTCGTAAGGTTATTAACATTTAAGGGTGAAAAGTATAAATTCTGGCGAAATCTCAGTTGATGTTCTTGTTCAATAAATATTCGCTAACTGTTTGTTAGTGGAATCATTCTGAAATATTGTCTAATTATTGTTACCTCTGCCAAGGTTGATATAATTTGAGTTTTGCCCGTGGTTGTGTGTTTGTTTCTTCTTCTTTTTGTTCGTTAGGTTACCAAAAGTTTTAGATTTAAGTTTACAACAAGAATGTTCTACATCAGAACTTCTGAGGGGCTACAAGGGGGAGAGCTAGGAATGTAACTATTCGGGAGAGGGGACCTTTGGGGCACTGATTGCTCAGTCTTGGGGGTTGTCTACCGTTTCTGAACGGTCTTCTTCTTCTTCTTCTTCTTCTTCTTCTTCTTCTTCTTCTTCTTCTTCTTCTTCTTCTTCTTCTTATTATTATTATTATTATTATTATTATTATTAACAATAAAAATAGAAAAAGCAATTTTTTGGTTTAAGTACATAATGATTGTATTATTATTTTTTTCAGTATGGGAAGTGTCTGGGTAAAAACCTGAATGCTTACTCCACAAACTACCAACTATGATTCTGTGGGTGATAGCTTTTTAACTAATCGTAAGGAAATTCTCATGAGATGGGTATTGAATAAACATTGGCTGAGTGCCTTCCAACTCTTCAGAATGTGCTTCTCTGTCCGAAACAAGATCTCGTCCCTTGAGAGAAACGTGCTAGGCTCAGGCTCGTTTGATAACTCCAAAATAAACACGAGCCACTTACTTTTGCACCAGTAAAGGGGAAATTGGCGATGCAGTGCAAATTTTGGCGACAAAATACTAAAAGACGTCAAAAAAAAAGAGCTCTCACGTGTTTATCACATAAACGCCTTAAATTTTCTTAAAGCTTTGGCGTCTAAAATTTGGATAAAAGGAAATAAAGAAACAGCTTTCTTCATGAGTAAAACGAGCCACTTCCTTTTTTCCCTTTATTCTATCGGGTCTGCGGAAGATGAAGTCACTGGAATATTCGACTCCAAGGTTTTTTTTATATTAAAGGAAAAAGTGCTATAACTACAAAACACTATGGACTTAAACATGTGATTACTGCTAATTATTATCATTTACGTAAGAAGATGAAGATATATTTTAGAAGAATGCTTTATTTTGAGGGAAAACAAAACTATCGAAAAATACTAGTTGGCAAAATCCAGTGTCTTTGTAAACCAAGTAAAATACAAGGAACGAAAAGTTTTTAAATTGCATTCCGATGAAATTTTGTGTATTTTAAACAGCTCAAGATACAAGCATGGCTTCATACGTCCATAAGTGAGCGTGGAAACAAGGCTTATAGTCCAAACTTAAAATGCTGCAAAAATTTTGTGAATCTCTTTTCTGTTACAGAAACTTCATTCGCGCTGCGTGCTTGCTATGGTGTTCAGGGGGCCACTGACTCATTCAGGTGATCAGATGACTGTGAGTCATCGTTATGACTCAGTGTTTTATGCTGTAACAAGAAGCGATTACGTGGAAAGCTGTTGCAGCTGAGTAAATAAAGGCAATTTTTATCATTTTCCAGAGAGAAATGTAATAATTGTACTGTTATTGTTTCTTGAAGTTTAATAATGATTTTATCTATTTATAAGAATTATTTGAAGTGATATTTTGGCTGTTTTAAGTGTTCTCACTCATTAAATTGTTGTTTTGATCAAATCTTCGGTAATCTATTTTTTAATATTTGGCCTCATTACTAGATATCCGGTTTTTATTATTTTTTAATCAGTTTACAATGTTTCGATAAAAGCCTGCGGAATTATACTCATTATCAGAATTTATTTCATTCTTAAAAAAGAGAAAACTTAATATTTCATGTTATTCCCAATTTAATTTCCTCTTTCACCCTTACACTTATAATCAGCTCTACTTATGAAACCGTAAACTGTTCGATTTTTTTTTTTTTTTTATTTCATCTTTACACAATTTAAATCCCATTTGGCATACTACAATGAGGGTTTGACTTTCCGAACAAACGTCGATAGGAATATTTTTCTTTGTAATTCCCCAGTATTTACCACAGTTCTCTAAGGAGAATGCCAGAGTATTCTTGAGGATAAATAAAAATATAAGAAGGCAGATAGATAGGCAGAATAAAAAAATCTTGAATATCTAAAATATTATCTTTACCAACCATATCTGTTATTCTGTTACTTTAGGTAGAGATATTAAAATGTTATGAGTAGGTACTTGATAGTAAAATACTTTCATCATATGTACATTCCTGTCTGAATAATAATACTAATAATAATAATAATAATAATAATAATAATAATAATAATAATAATAATAATAATCTTTCTTTCTAAATATTCCATAAACAAGAATGAATAATTATTAAAATCGTCAACTTCAAGGTTTCCGTTTAAACTTGGTGATAGGCCAAAAATTGAAGCGTAAGAGATGAACAAGTTTGTAAATAATATAATATTGTTGCTTTGATGCGTACTTCATTGGATATTATATTGCTTTCTTTTTTCAACAAATTCAGTTCCAAAGAGATGATAAGAAACAATGGAAGATAATTACAAACATCCCATGACGATATCTATATCTGTTTACAGTTTTTTCTATTGCTTATTTTTCTCATCATCTGTGCCTTGTTGCTTTTATGTTATTTAAAAAAAAATGTTGTCACGTTTTTCTTCAATATAAAAAACTCGCGCGATGTCTTTCGTCGTTTTTCAATTTCCTCCCTGATTCGCGCGTGCCAAGAAAAATTAGCGGTTTTCTTTATTTTGGTAGCACAGGGTTTTTCCTTTGCCTTTGGCAACCCACGTTTGCCCTCGTCAATTACTCATTGCTCTCCTGAAAAGAAATGAATGAAAGAAAGACAGTGAGAGAATAATGATTAATAATAACAAAAAATGAACCTAATTTGCAAGCCCGATTACTTTTTTCCCGTATGAATTATTGCACCACCTGGTCTTCATGCATTACAAGCATTAAGGGGGGAAAAAAGGGAGGGAAATGAAAAGTGGCCTTTGCTTTGGTCTCTGCTTTTGGTGCTTTCGGTCGGGAAAGGGCTGACGGGAGGGGAGAGGGGGGGGGGGAGGGGTGGGGGCGTTTCAGTGACCAGCTCATAGGATTTCCCCCTCTAGGCGCGCATGCAGGCGGAGTCATCCTGAAAAAATACGAATGAGAGAAAATAGAATGGAAAGGGGAAATGGAATTATAAAGATTGCAGATGACAGGGAATAGATTGGTAATCCGATGTAGGTGTTAATGGGTGTGTGTGTGTGTACTTTTATACGTGTGTGTGTATGTGTGTGTGTTTATACGTGTGTGTAAGGGAGCGAGGATTTCGATCCAATCGGAGATGCTAAGTAGATGGTAGATGGCGATATCTGTTGATGTGAAGAAGAAATTTGTGGGAAATACACGAAATGCTATCTGGTGACTGTTTAATTTATATATATTTTGTTTCCTTTTTTTACTTTTTAACTTCCAAGATTTTCATAATTTTTGATTTGATAGAACTGCAGTATTAAGTATTGGATTATTGATTGCTCAAGAGTTTTTTTTTGCTTTTGTTTTCCTATATATAACTTATATATTGACTTAAATTTGCTTTTCATGTTTTTTTAGGGTTAAAGTGTTGATGAAAGTAACAGCATCATTGATGTAAAGACATTGATGTATATGAAAATGCTTTCAAAGTTATTTAGTTCCTGTGGATTTGCACTTATGAATTTTTAAACAGGGTGTTGATAAAAGTAAACATGACGTATTGTTGTATTTACTATACTGTTAGATATATCGTGAGTATTATTATCACACGAAATACGTAAATGTGGCTGTGTGCTGTATTGAGTTTTAGATATACATAAAATGTGCCAATGTAGACGAAAATTTAATTCAATATATAATTCATAGATACTTCGACGAAAAGGTTAGGCATTTTCCCCTTATTCTGAAATCCTGAATAAGAAGCTGTAGGGGATACGGAGCTGAATGAAATTGAGGGAACTCTGGAAATGGACATGCGAAAGTACGGTTGTCATGGAGTTTGCAAATGACACACAAAAAAAAAAAAAGGGTTTAGCTATTTAGGTATTTTGGGGAAGCTCCCTGCTTTCTGCATTGCCTTCACACCCTTCTCATAAACGCGGCAAATTTGTCTCCGCGCGTATTGTCGCTTTTGTCAAGCTGCGACATATTTACTGCACAAGCGATGCAGTCACTGGACTTCCCCGGGATAGTGGACGAGTTTCAACATCAAAGTCGTCCAACCAACGTCCAATGTCAGGTTGCTTAGCAAATTGTGACTGCAACTAGCCCTGAGGGGGTTGTTTGCCTACAATAAAAAAGAAAAACGAAATAAATCAACCCTGCTCGAATTAACAAAGACAGAATTAATACATGCGAGAAGATACTGACGGAAGTGGAAGGCACTGAATTCTTTTTGCGCTTCGTTGGAGTTGAGAGGTGTGAGCTGGGTGGCAATTCCTTCCAGTCAGTTGTGAAAAGAAGGCTTCTTAGCGTTCTGGGCCTTTGTTTTGCTTCGGTAGTGTCAATGATTGAAATTATAAACTTGTGCCGACGTGATCTCAGTATGGAAGAATTAAAATTCGACACTCTAATATATATATATATATATATATATATATATATATATATATATATATATATATATATATATATATATATATATATATATTACAGTTTTGTGGTAGAGAATTGAGGTCGCAGTGGCGGTGTTTGTTAGCCGATTCTGGCTTAATGGCTACCAGTCGACCCAGCTGTGAATGGGTGCCGGCGTCATCTGAGATCAAGAACATGACACGGGGCTAAGGTTGTTGGTGCTTGTATGTATATGCACGAATAAGGGCACACACACACACGCATATTATATATATATATATATATATATATATATATATATATATATATATATATATATATATATATATATATATATATATAGATATAGATATTATACATTATATATGTATATATGTGTGTGTGTTTGTTGTGTGTGTGTGTGAGTGAGTGTGTGTACAGTACACTGTCGGAAGATAAAATCGACTTTATAGGCCTAAGCTAAGATAACAAAGTAGGCCTAAGAAAGTGGACAAGATAACACGAGCTCCTCTACTTAACCTACTAAAGATTAGGACGATGCAGCTGCACGCGACACGACGGGAAAGAAGTAGGGAAACTTGTAGACAAGTAATTAAGTGCAAAGAGATTTCTCTTTTAAAGTATGGCGAGATATGATTGCAGTCAGGGAGAGGCAAACTGACAGACAGGCGTATATACGTTCAGGTATATATATATAAAATAAGATTTATTTGCAGTGTTGAAATCAAATTTAAACGTAAGTATAGCATATTGTAAATCCAGCGTTGATAAAGAAACATGTTGTTGCACTGGGCTGTTACGATTTCAGATTTCACGCTGTTAGTGAAATTTGAGGTCACTGAAGATATGATGATGTGTGTATTGTTTATAAAGTTATCTGACGCACAGATAACCTTGCCTTGGGAGTTTATGCGCTCGTGTCGATCCCACATGGATAAACGTGGAGGATTAAAATATGGGGTAACGGCCCTGTTTTTTGGAAAAAAAAAACGTTAACTAATGGCAAAGTAAATTAGTATAATGCGAGCGACAGTGAGTCAGTCACACCGAGGCCAGAAAACGACTGGAATGAGGTTGGGAAGCATATGGGAGACCAGTAAAGATATGTGGCAATTATGCAAAAATAAGATGATTTTTAAATCGTCTTCATTCTTCACGAAAGACGGAAACAGAAGGATTACTTAAATACAGGCAGTCCCGTTCGAGAAAAAATATGTTGTGATTTCTGATGTAAAAATCAGTTTCAAAGAATCCAGAGGGATTTTGTAGACGAATAATAATTGAAGGTCATTAGATTGGACGAAGAAACAAAATACGCGGCGGAGGAGTGACGTTTGTGGACGTGACATAGACGTGCTGTCGATGACGGGGGACGATTGACAGATTACCCAGTTAGGCCTCTGCCATCGACCTTATCTTAGCTCGTTCTTATCCCTGACCTCATGGCACGTTCCGCTGACATTTTGTAAATAGTCCGCGAATGGGCTAATGAATGGGTCCAGATACGAAAGTAGATCACGGATGATTTCCGTATTTGCGTGTATTTGACATTATATATATATATATATATATATATATATATATATATATATATATATATATATATATATATATATGTCACGCATTTATAATTGTAAGCCATGTCCCTTTCTCTACCCCCGGCTGAGATCCACCAGAATCAACTAACCGCCAGGTAGATCATTCACAGATTAGGTCCACATGGGTACAGTTGTTATGGAGACACATGCCCACAGACATTTCTACCACAAGAGGTTGAACTCTGGTCTTTGTCTGTTCATTTGTATAACATGGTTCATGTTTCCCTTCCGCACGGATGTTGTAAAGGACTTCTTCAATTTACTTATTAATAATGACTGTTCTCGCCTATTTCTTCCTAGTCCAAAGGACAAGATAGATGAACAGAGGATACCATCGAAGACTTATGACGAAAGTTTAAATATAAAATGTAGCATTAAGTCCAAATAGGGAAATGATGAACGAGGGAAAGTCGCAATATTTTCCTGCTTCATTTTTGTGATGCTAAATCCTCAGAGAAAAAATAGACCTTACATATGTATGTTTGTATGTATGTCCTTGTTGTACTAATGCGATGTAAGAGAGAACGGCAACAATATAACATTGTTATTTTCATTTTACATAGTTAAAAAAATGCGTTTCAAATGTTCACTTGTTATTATCTTCTTTTAAAAAGTACTCAATGAAATTTTGACAATGGTTTCATTTCATCAACAGTGACATTTAACAAATGACAGCTAAACTTGATTAACGGTGCCTTGTCAAAGCGATTGTTGCTTTTTATGTAAAAGAACCTGCGCATTTCAATTTCCAGTAATTGCATGGCTTTTTAAGCGTTGATTTTTGTCTGTACCTTTGATTCCGTGAATTTGTATATGCGGGCACCTGCACGCACATGCATATGTTGTTGTTGTTATTATTAATGTTATATTTGATATTGTTATTTGGATAAGTACACTGAGCCATATCCAAATCTTCCTACTTTATGTACTGGATCTCATATATATATATATATATATATATATATATATATATATATATATATATATATATACATATATATATATATATATATATATATATATATATATATATATATATATATATATGTATACGTATGTATGTATATAATATGTGCGTGAGTACATACTCGTACTTTTCATATTTAATTTCCAAGGGTAGCACTGGGAACTTGCAGTATTCAGGTGCTTAGCGTTAGGACATTATTTTTTTGAAGAGAGGTCAGTCTTGCACCATTTTTTTTAAAGATAGGACAGTCTCAGAACTTTATTTTCTCAAGATAGGTCAGTCTTGCCTCACTGTTTTTTAAGCTAGACCAATCTTATATCATTATTTTTTTTTAAAGACAGGTCAGTCTTGCATCAGGATTTTATTAAGATAATATAGTCGTGCATCATTATTTTTTTAAGATAGGCCAGACTTGCATCATTATTTTTTAAAGATAGGTCAGTCTTTTATAATTATTTTTTAAGATAGGTCAGTCTTGCATGACAATTTTTTTAAGATGGGCCAGCCTTGCATCATTATTTTTTAAAGATAGGTCAGTCTTTTGTCATTATTTTTTAAGATAGGTCAGTCACGCATCACAATTTTTTTAAGCTAGGCCAGTCTTGCATCGTTACTTTTTAAAGATAGGTTAGTCTTTGATCACTATTTTTTAAGATGGACCAGCCTTGCATCATTATTTTTTAAAGACAGGCCAGTCTTTTATAATTATTTTTTAAGATAGGTCAACCTTGCATCACAATTTTTTTAGGATGGCCAGTCTTGCATCATTATTTTTTAAAGATATATTATGTCAGTCTTTTATCATTATTTTTTAATCTAGGCCGCTCGTGCATCATTATTTTTTTAAAGATAGGTCAGTCTTTTATCATTATTTTTTGAAGATAGGTCAGTCTTTTATCATTATTTTTTGAAGACAGGTCAGTCTAAAATTTTATCATTATTTTTTAAAGATAGGTCAGTATTTTATCCTTATTTTTTAAAGATAGGTCAGTCTTTTATCATTATTTTTTAAAGATTGGTCAGTCGTGCGTCTCATTTTTTTTAAGATGGACCAGTCTTGCATCTTAAATCCACTGTATATATATGATTCCTGGAGGATATTATCTCAGATGAGTAGCACTGCGGAAGTGGTGATTCTGGAGCATGCGAAGATCAGCTTTTGTTCTCGAGGTGTTATTTCACTGTGGTTAGAAGTAACGAATGGAACTGTTGGTGAAGATGAACAATTCTTGTTTAGCTTTGACATGCGAACGCATTACTCTTCAATGTTTTGTTGAAGAATTTAAACTGAAAAGAAGACGGAAAAACAATCTCAGAAAAATATCTTATCAGTAACAAAATGGCTGATTCAAACAAAATATACTTGATCAGATAGGCCCATCGTACTGTTTTTGAAACTGGTCGCAATTCTGCCAGAGTCCATAAATAACAATCAAGGTGAGTTCTGTACCGTGTTGCCTTGAATGGGAAATTTTCGTTTTCACCTGGATTGAAAATAATTATGTGGATTGCAAAAGGCATTCTTGATTGTGAGGAAAAATTAGAACTTGAAATTGGCTCATTTTGCATCATTTAATGTCAATTTGAGGGCAAGACTGAGTGACTCGTAATAACACACAGGAATGGCATTGATAGGGTTAATGAAGACGGGGACAGGTCAGAAAAACAAACAATTAAATAGTAATTAACCGGAGAATAAAGTCATTAGCGCACTCATATTTCTTCATCTGTGCACCCGCGTGAACAAGCGCACTTAATGTGGACTCATGCGCAAGTGTGGATAGAGAGAGAGAGAAAGAGAGAGAGAACAGGAGCAAATTAAGAGACAGATTAGAGGAACGGAATTACCTTGGTGTGTTCGGACAAAGGAAGCGACAGGGAACCGTAGAGGGTGGAGAGGGACGAAAGAAAGACAGCCAGGGACGAAGAGAGACGCAGGAATTCTTTGTTATATAGTAAATAAGGGTCGAGGGATTAAGTGGCACTGACATGACATGGTCGATCCAGAACAGAGGAACTTGTTGATTAAGTCAGTTGTTAGTGAATGGCAGAGGAGGAGGAGGAGGAGGAGGAGGAGCCACTCACGAAATGTCCAGATAAAAGGTGTGCGGAGAGAGAGAGAGAGAGAGAGAGAGAGCGAGAGAGAAAGGGGCAAGGACAAGGAAAGCCACATCTCCCTGCTGTATTTTTCTATGTTTTGTTGCTTCTCTTTATCAGATCATCTCTTTGTTCTTATTCATTTGCTGCTAAACTAATTCAGTGATATTCAGCGTCACGGAATCACCCTCTACCCCGAAAGTGAGCTTTGGGTAGCAACCATTCTTCTGTTTACAGTCGTCACTCGTCAGGGGCTTTGCCCTCGTGATCTTCCGCCGGGTATCTCGGCTGCTCGAATCACTGAGCAACTGTAGTCTGTTGTCCTGTCCTGTGGCAGCGGCTGGAACGATACGTTCTTGGAGAAGGTATTGGCAATTTCTGGTATGGATGAACTTCTCATGAGATGTTTTACTTGTTTGAGTGTCTGAGTGACTGCAGTCTCTAATTCTGTGGAGACATACCTCGCTACAGACATACTATCATCTACGAAATATGGTAAATTCAGTGGAAAGATGAAGTTTTCACGGGATGTCTTAGTTATCTGAATGACGTAGCAATTGCAGTATATTGCTCTGTAGAGTGGCAGTACTTAGAGCATTGCCGTGTTTAAGGAAACCATATCATCTATGGTAATTTCTATTGACAGGTAAAGTTCTAATGAGGTATCTTAATTGTGCACTAAGAGCTGTTGGAGTAACCAATTTATCTATGATAATTTCAGTTGACAAATGAAATTTTCACTACCAATCTATATTACTTGTCTAAAGGACTAAGTAAGTGCAGTGCCTCGTCTTTTGGTCAGAGGTAATATTTCGGGCAATACGCAGTGACGATTATTGTCATGAAAAATGCTTGCTAATTGTGTTGTTTTAGGGCAAAGGTAACGTTCGGAAATAATATTTCTAGAGGTGGGTTGCTGATGAAGTTGAGCGGTCAAAAGAGCATGCGCAGACAATAATGGAGTTATTTCATGAATTATACCGTGTGTTTGCTTTCTGGGATCCCATTTGCTGCAGTTCATAAGCGGCTTCGATTTTGTTTGGATTCATTCTAACGTCTCACTGGTCTTGTTACTGAACAAGCGCTTAGGAATTTAAAAGCAAACTTCAGATAAAAATAAAGTTAAGATTATTGCTCTCTCTCTCTTCCCCCTGCTTTTATTATATATATATATATATATATATATATATATATATATATATATATATATATATATATATATATTATATGGTCACGAAGTGTACCAAGTACCTGGTTATTACACAACTAGTCACAAAATCCAAAAATTTACCTCACTTCAGTGAGATACCTGAACCCTCACAGCAATAAAATTATGACTGAACACTCCAAAGGTAACAGTGATCCCTTAAAACTTGCTTATCACTTGAAATATCAAACTAGGTTTATCAAGTTATGTGTGAGGTATTGAGATATACTAGATAAAAAAAGGGCATCACTCCATTAGACAACTATAATTGTTTCCCTGGTCTTCATTCACTTCAACTGTTTTTAGGAGAACAAAACAAGTCTATCAGTTTGCCTTATGCACACACAAATAGCCCTATTCACTATTAATTAAATCTTGTGTTGTTTTCAAGTAATTGTAAACTTTTTCAGATTGTAAATTCTAATTAGAACTTTTGAAGTTAGAAATAAATATTTGTATTTAAAGTTTTAAAAACACAGTGTTTCATATGGTCAAAAAATGAAACACTGTGTTTTTAAAACTTTAAATACAAATATTTATTTCTAACTTCAAAAGTTCTAATTAGAATTCACAATCTGAAAAAGTTTACAATTACTTGAAAACAACACAAGATTTAATTAATTCTTAAACAAGATTAATTCACAAAACTTTAATTTATCAAGAAATTACGTTAACTAAGCAAAATTCAAACTATTAAGATTTACTCAAGATTTGAAAAAGAAATCTTAACAAATGAAAACCAAATCAAGTATGCAATGTTAAAGTATTAAAAAATGTGTAAAATGCTAAGTAAATAAACGTTAAATCACCAACACAAAAGTTTGGGTAAAACTATGAAATTGTAAATACAAGGACACACAAAAAATGTAAAAACAAGAACATACAAAAATGCACAAAAGATTTATCAACAATAATTTCACTAAGGCAAAATCTCTTTAAAGTTTCTATCTTTTTACCATGGTAAAAATAAGTAAAAAACCACTTTACCTTACACAAGTTTCTGAGCACTTGTACAAAACTCTTGCTGCAGCAGAAAGACTTTTTTTATCTAAGGTGCTGTTACACTTATTTTACACCTTCTTGTACTAAAACCTCAGAAAGATACACACTTTGATAGTGACCACACCAAATATGGTATATTGTAAATTTTACTCTCCTCTGAAGGAAGAGAGAGAGAGAGAGAGAGAGAGAGAGAGAGAGAGAGAGAGAGAGAGAGAGAGAGAGAGAGAGAGAAAACCTAACCAAACTCTATAGAGTCTCTGTCTGGACTGATCAGTTTCCCAAAACCTATGTTGCCAGGTAGTAATTTTTTGGAAAAGGGTCACTCTGGGATTCTTCCCTGAAAAAAAAAAGAAATAAACAGGGTTTTTTCCCCAGGAGGAGGAAAAATAATCAGGGAATTATTATCTGGCTCGAAAAGAGCTATCTGGGCCTGTGAGCATACATCTTTTTAAATGGAGAGGGGATCTCCTGTATGCACACTTGTTCAAACAGAAAAGGCCTCTGGATTAAGCAGCTTATCTAAACCTGTCATCCCACATCTCTTTAGTTAATAGAGGATTTCCTGTCTTAACACTTGTGCAAACAACAGACTTTTAGACCAGCCACTGTTATCTAAACCTGTCATTTCATCTCCCTTTTAGTTGACAACTTAAGTGGTTTGGGGCCTCTCTCGCATAAAGGGACAAATACCGTGGTCACACACTTGACACCTGAACAAACATTCAGCTGTGCAAACACAAAAGCCTTACAGGAAAATGTATCTTATCTCTAAAATCACACAGTCAACTAACCCCTTTAAGATCTGAGACCTGATATCTCAACACACAGCACATGACAAATACAAGAGAGCATATATCAGAATTACAGAAATCATATAAATTTTATAGAAAACATACATATTATAAGACATTATTATAAATATATATATATATATATATATATATATATATATATATATATATATATATATATATATATATATATATATATATACATATACATATACATATATGTAACCGGCATTCCATGGTAAAATCTCAAAGCGTAGAACACACCAAACTGTAGAATGCACCTAAAGCATTGAACACTCCCCGATATTCAATTATCCCAACCTTCTGTTAGACAGGAAAAGGGATCAAATCTGTCTGTAGTGTAAAATCAAAGAATTATTTCTAGGTTTTTAAAAACATAAATACAGTATACAAAGTGTAAAGCAAAAGCTTTCATAAATTCGCTATAATACTACTTTGACACAAAACTTGATTGTAAACAACATTTTTAGTTTCACCATCAGGAGCAAGAATAAATAAATTCTTGGGTGAACCCACCCTTGAGCAAGCAACATAAAGTTGTCTGTGGGAAAAACATGACGATCTCAAATCCACTCCACAGTATTCAACAGACTGTCCCTGTGACTTGTTGACCGTGATCGAGAACGCAAGTCTCACTGGAAATTGGAATCTCTTATAGTTAAAAGGGAGATCCGTCGGAATGAGTGGTACCCGTGGGATAAAAATTGTTTCACCCAACATTTATGACATTTTATATTTCACCCCTTCTCAACCCCTGCCTCCCGCGGCGTTGAACTTGGACGTAAATGGCATCTGGAGAGTCACTACTCATCTTAGCAACCTCAAAAACTGTGGATTAGACACTAATACATGTCGTTTTCGGTTATTTTTATATGTCACCCCTTCCCACCCCCACCCCCTTTGGTGCCAGTGATATCTTACCCCCACAGTATTTTTCTCCAGATAGTAAGTCATTTGTATACCAAGTTTGGTTGAAATTGCTCAACGCATTTCAGACTTATGCTGGAACACACACACATACTTACATCCATTTATATTTGTGTGTGTGTTTGTGTGGGTGTGTGCGTGTTTGTGCACGTATGTGTATATACACTTATATATATGATATTGTTCATTGCTCAGAAAAGCTTTGCAGAGGGTTTAATTGCAATTTGCATACAAAAATATCCTTGTCATTTATTTCTTTTCCATCGTTCAGATTACTTAAGCCTTAATGATAGATATTCTCATTTTAGCTTCACTGTAACATTTGCTAAATACACCATGATGATGATGATGAGCGATGTACAGTTCTTTTGGTAAGATAAAAGGGAACTGGATAAAAGTTAATTGGACAAAATAAAATG
>JANJGK010006606.1:0-32500 GCA_039081455.1 Macrobrachium rosenbergii
TCTCTCTCTCTCAAAGAATCAAATGCATAAAGATAAATAAAGAATACACATTATAAATAAGGAATTACAAAAGCAGTAGGTTGTAGGAGGAAGGAACTTGTCAGTAAATAAAACATTACTAAAAGCATTAAATCCACAAAATTATATTTCAAATATCTTAAATATTAATTAATTTTTAAAGGTTAAATAAAGAATAAACATCATAAACAAAGAATTACGAAAGTCAAAGTGATATTTTTTCATCACTGAGCATTCCCAGCAGCTGCTGTTATAAGGGGGAGCATGTCATTGTGATCATAATTCAGGACAACAAATGAAAAATGCCTTTAAAGGTATGCAATACTCAATATAATATTTTTAAAAGATAAAATATTTTTGATAATTAATATTTTTAAAGTTAAATAATGAATAAACATCATAAACAAAGAATTACGAAAGTCAAAGTGATATTTTTGCATCACTGAACATTCCCAGCAGCTGCTGTTATAAGGGGGAGCATGTCAGTGTGATCATAATTCGCGACAGCAAATGAAAAATGCCTTTAAAGATATTCAATACTCAATATAATATTTTTAAAATATAATATATTATTATTATTTAATATTTTTAAAGTTAAATAATGAATAAACATCATAAACAAAGAATTACGTAAATCAAAATGACGTTTTTGCATCACTGAACATTCCCAACAGCTGCTGTTCTAAGGGGGAGCATGTCATTGTGATCATAATTCGCGACAGCAAATGAAAAATGCCTTTAAAGGTATTCAATACTTAATATAATATTTTTTAAAGATAAAATATTTTTAAAACTTAATATTTTAAAGTTAAATAATGAATAAACATCATAAACGAAGAATTACGAAAGTCAAAGTGATATTTTTTCATCACTGAACATTCCCAACAGCTGCTGTTATAAGGGGGAGCATGTCATTGTGATCGTAATTCGCGACAGCAATCGAAAAATGCCTTTAAAGGTATTCAATACTCAAGATAATATTTTTAAAAGATAATATATTTTATTATTTAATATTTTTAAAGTTAAATAATGAATAAACATCATAAATAAAGAATTACGAAAGTCAAAGTGATATTTTTGCACCACTGAACATTCCCAGCAGCTGCTGTTATAAGGGGGAGCATGTCAGTGCGATTGTATTTCGCGACAGCAATCGAAAAAACGCCTTTAAAGGTATTCAATACTCAATATAATATTTTTAAAAGATAATATACTTTTATTAACTAATTTTTTAAAGTTAAATAATGAATAAACATCATAAATAAAGAATTACGAAAGTCAAAGTGATATTTTTGCATCACTGAACATTCCCAACAGCAGCCGTCGTAAAGAGGAGCGTGTCAGTGCGATTGTATTTCGCGACATCAATCGAAAAAACGCCTTTAAAGGTATTCAATATTTAATATAATATTTTTTAAAGATAAAATATTTATATTAATTAATATTTTTAAAGTTAGATAATGAATAAACATCATAAATAAAGAATTACGAAAGTCAACGTGATTTTTTTCCTCACTGAACATCCCCAACAGCAGCCGTCGTAAAGAGGAGCGTGTCAGTGCGATTGTATTTCGCGACAGCGATCGAAAAACGCCTTTAAAAAGCATAAAACCCATAATATTACATTTTTAAAACTTAATACATTAAATAATAATCAATTTCTAAAAGTTAAATAAAGAATAAACACCAAGAATAAAGAAATAAAAAAGCAAAACTGACGTTTTCGCGTCACCGAACGCCTCCGGGGAAGCTTAGCTCCTCCCACCTTCCTCCCCAAAACCTCATTCGACAACATGGCTGCGAGAACCTCCTCATCGACCTTTATATCGCCCGATAACGCCTCCGACGTAAGTAATAACCGTTAAATTACCTTCCCAAAATGTACTTTGTAACAGCAACAAGCTGTATGGTGAATAATGCTGCGATGCATCGCTGTTAAGTGCTGTAAAACAGCGGAGATATGTGAGTGCCCTTTTGCCAGCTCTGTGAAAACCAAGATGGCGTCGTTCTAAAGGTAGTGTTTTCGTTTATTTTAGGTCATAATTCTTTGTTTAGCCTTAATTAACCTTTGAATATGTCGGGATTAATTAGATTTAATGATGGTGGACGTTTGTATCGCCCAAAATTTGGTTTAAATTGGTCCAATCGAGTGTTAAAAGGCAGATATATGTGTGGGCTCCTTTGCCAAGGATGTAAACAAACCATGTCCCCAATCTAATGATTCGCTCATTTTAGGTCATAATTCGTTAATGAGGCTTAATTAACCTTCAAATATGTCGGGACTAATTAGATTTCATCGTTGGGGACATTTGTATCACCCAAAATTTGGTTGAAATCCATCCAGTGACTTGTAATCAAGGGAAACCTGAACTTGCCTCTTCAGGTGGGGTGCCTTAGGGTAGTCAGCTGTGGCTCAATTTATTTAATTAAATGGCGAAATATACACCATAATATACACCCTGTGAGTATATTTACGTATGGTTATTCATTTGGGGCTCGTTTTTGACCTCTCTGACTGGATGTTTGGACCCCCCTTTGCTAATCAATTTATTTGTGTATTTGGGAATGTTATATATATGTTACTATGCTTTTTGGATGTAAATTCACTCATTGGCAACCTCTTCTTGCCCTGTTGTTGGCAGTTGCGGAACTCAATGTTCGACTGTTTTTAGCTGAGGAATTTGGTTATTTAAGTATTTAATAAAGTGTGAGACTCTTAAATAAGCATTTTGTGAGTCGATTCACACTCCGGGGTCCATTTCCGAGACTCGGCCGATGCCGAGCGTCTCTCCTGGTTCATTAAATTCATTTGATTTTCTATAATTTATTTGATTATTATTGTATTTTTGTTTGCTTTTAAAAAATACAGTATCCTGTATTATCCAGGTTAAGAAATAGAGTACCTTGTATTATCCAGGTTAAGGAATACAGTACCTTGTATTATCCAGGTTAAGAAATAGAGTACCTTGTATTATCCAGGTTAAGGAATACAGTACCTTGTATTATCCAGGTTAAGAAGTACAATATACCTTGTATTATCCAGGTTAAGAAATACAATATACCTTATATTATCCAGGTTAAGAAGTACAATATACCTTATATTATCCAGGTTAAGAAATACAATATACCTTATATTATCCAGGTTAAGAAATACAATATACCTTATATTATCCAGGTTAAGAAATAGAGTACCTTATATTATCCAGAATAAGGGTTTATAGGTGACTTTATAGACTTCTATAGACTTTTAGCCTCATCGTCTTGTGTTTAAGACCCTTGTTCGATATACCCTAATCCAGTCCTTCGGGTATAAGGACCGAGTGTCCCAAGTGGCTTAACCCTAATGCAGTCCTTCAGGTATAAGGGCCGAGTGCCCCAAGGTTAAGTGACGGTCCAGGTTGGGACAAAGCCCAGCATAGGGTTCAGGTTAGGTAGGGTCTTTTCCTCAGCTTTGCGGCTTTCGCCGCCCTTAGGGTGGGGCCGGAAAGCCTGCGCTCTGGAGTGTTGCGGCATAAGGCCTCTTGCTTTACCCAGACTTGAAAAACCAGAAGCGACTTTGAGATTGTGGTCCTTAGAATGTTCTTTATTGAAGTGTTTTACTTAAATGTTGGTGGTTATGTTTGTGTAGATTCTCATCTCGCGTTCGTTTTGCAGGTTCGAAATCCGGCGCGCCGTTACGACGGAGGCGACGGCATCGACGGCGACGCCGAGGATCGGCCGACCGAATACTCTCGCTCGAAATGGTAAGTCAACGAGGCATTTTCAAATGTTGGTTAGGTAATTCCTGCGTTATAGTACGAAAATCGTTAATCGTTTCCCCGATACGTTCGTTAATCGAGTCAATTACTTTTCAGGTTTCGCTTCGGATCCCTTCCATAAATCATCAAGATTTCGGCTCCGTCTTCCATAAATCACCAAGGTTTCGGCTCCGTCTTCCATAAATCATCAAGGTTTCGGCTCCGTCTTCCATAAATCACCAAGGTTTTGGCTCCGTCTTCCATAAATCGTCAAGGTTTCGGCTCCGTCTTCGAACTTCGGGAACACCGGGTGAGTTTTTAAGGCTCTTGCCTCAAGTGGAGGTCTTGAGTTGTTGTGTTCTTAAGCCCTTTGTGATCTTATTGGTATTTTAGGGCAATCCTGGAGTATCCTTTTATCCTGAAGGATATTGGAGGTTACCGTCGAGGCTTCTTATTCATTAGACTTTTTATTCAACATAGCATAGACTTCATGACACTATTTGACCTTCGACATCCTTTGAGACATTTGCTTTAGACTTTTTATTCATTATAGGATAGAATTCATGATGAATTTGACCTTCGACATCCTTTAGGACGTTTGCTTTAGACTTTTCATTCAGTATAGCATAGAATTCATGATGTATTTGACCTTCGACATCCTTTAGGACGTTTGCGTTAGACTTTTTATTCAGTATAGCATAGAATTCATGATGTATTTGACCTTCGACATCCTTTAGGACGTTTGCTTTAGACTTTTCATTCAGTATAGCATAGAATTCATGATGTATTTGACCTTCGACATCCTTTAGGACGTTTGCGTTAGACTTTTTATTCAGTATAGCATAGAATTCATGATGAATTGGACCTTCGACATCCCTTAGGACGTTTGCTTTAGACTTTTTATTCAGTATAGCATAGAATTCATGATGAATTTGACCTTCGACATCCTTTAGGACATTTTCGTTAGACTTTTTATTCAGTATAGCTTAGAATTCATGATGTATTTGACCTTCGACATCCTTTAGGACGTTTGCGTTAGACTTTTTATTCAGTATAGCATAGAAATCATGATGTATTTGACTTTCGACATCCTTTAGGACGTTTGCGTTAGACTTTTTATTCAGTATAGCATAGAATTCATGATAAATTTGACCTTCGACGTCATTTGGGACGTTTGCTTTAGACTTTTTATTCAGTATAGCATAGAATTCATGATAAATTTGACCTTCGACATCCTTTGAGACATTTGCTTTAGACTTTTTATTCAACATAGCATAGACTTCATGACACTATTTGACCTTCGACATCCTTTAGGACATTTGCTTTTGACTTTTTATTCAGTATAGCATAGAATTCATGATGTTTTTGACCTTCGACATCCTTTAGGACGTTTGCGTTAGACTTTTTATTCAGTATAGCATAGAATTCATGATGTTTTTGACCTTCGACATCCTTTAGGACATTTGCGTTAGACTTTTTATTCAGTATAGCATAGAATTCATGATGAATTTGACCTTCGACATCCTTTAGGACGTTTGCTTTGGACTTTTTATTCAGTATATCATAGAATTCATGATGTATTTGACCTTCGACATCCCTTAGGACGTTTGCGTTAGACTTTTTATTCAGTATAGCATTGAATTCATGATGAATTTGACCTTCGACATCCTTTAGGACGTTTGCGTTAGACTTTTTATTCAGTATAGCATAGAATTCATGATGAATTTGACCTTCGACATCCTTTAGGACATTTGCTTTTGACTTTTTATTCAGTATAGCATAGAATTCATGATGTTTTTGACCTTCGACATCCTTTAGGACGTTTGCGTTAGACTTTTTATTCAGTATAGCATAGAATTCATGATGTTTTTGACCTTCGACATCCTTTAGGACATTTGCGTTAGACTTTTTATTCAGTATAGCATAGAATTCATGATGAATTTGACCTTCGACATCCTTTAGGACGTTTGCTTTAGACTTTTTATTCAGTATAGCATAGAATTCATGATGAATTTGACCTTCGACATCCCTTAGGACGTTTGCTTTGGACTTTTTATTCAGTATATCATAGAATTCATGATGAATTTGACCTTCGACATCCTTTAGGACGTTTGCTTTGGACTTTTTATTCAGTATATCATAGAATTCATGATGTATTTGACCTTCGACATCCTTTAGGACGTTTGCGTTAGACTTTTTATTCAGTATAGCTTAGAATTCATGATGTTTTTGACCTTTGACATCCTTTAGGACGTTTGCGTTAGACTTTTTATTCAGTATATCATAGAATTCATGATGTTTTTGACCTTCGACATCCTTTAGGACGTTTGCTTTGGACTTTTTATTTAGTATAGCTTAGAAATCATGATGTATTTGACCTTCGACATCCCTTAGGACGTTTGCGTTAGACTTTTTATTCAGTATAGCATTGAATTCATGATGAATTTGACCTTCGACATCCCTTAGGACGTTTGCTTTAGACTTTTTATTCAGTATAGCATAGAATTCATGATGAATTTGACCTTCGACATCCTTTAGGACGTTTGCTTTGGACTTTTTATTCAGTATAGCATAGAATTCATGATATATTTGACCTTCGACATCCCTTAGGATGTTTGCGTTAGACTTTTTATTCAGTATAGCATTGAATTCATGATGAATTTGACCTTCGACATCCTTTAGGACGTTTGCGTTAGACTTTTTATTCAGTATAGCTTAGAATTCATGATGTTTTTGACCTTTGACATCCTTTAGGACGTTTGCGTTAGACTTTTTATTCAGTATATCATAGAATTCATGATGTATTTGACCTTTGACATCCTTTAGGACGTTTGCTTTAGACTTTTTATTCAATATAGCTTAGAATTCATGATGTTTTTGACCTTCGACATCCTTTAGAACATTTGCGTTAGACTTTTTATTCAGTATAGCTTAGAATTCATGATGTTTTTGACCTTCGACATCCTTTAGGACGTTTGCTTTGGACTTTTTATTTAGTATAGCTTAGAAATCATGATGTATTTGACTTTCGACATCCTTTGGGACGTTTGCGTTAGACTTTTTATTCAGTATAGCCTAGAATTCATGATGTAATTGACCTTCGACGTCATTTGGGACGTTTGCTTTAGACTTTTTATTTAGTATAGCATAGAATTCATGATGTATTTGACCTTCGACATCCTTTAGGACGTTTGCGTTAGACTTTTTATTCAGTATAGCATAGAATTCATGATGTAATTGACCTTCGACATCCTTTGGGACGTTTACTTTAGACTTTTTATTTAGTATAGCATAGAATTCATGATGTATTTGACTTTCGACATCCTTTAGGACGTTTACTTTAGACTTTTTATTCAGTATAGCCTAGAATTCATGATGTATTTTACCTTCGACATCCTTTAGGACGTTTGCGTTAGACTTTTTATTCAGTATTGCATAGAATTCATGATGTTTTTGACCTTCGACATCCTTTAGGACGTTTGCTTTAGACTTTTTATTCTGTATAGCATAGAATTCATGATGTATTTGACCTTCGACATCCTTTGGGACGTTTGCTTTAGACTTTTTATTCAGTATAGCATAGAATTCATGATGTATTTGACCTTCGACATCCTGTAGGACGTTTGCGTTAGACTTTTTATTCAGTATAGCATAGAATTCATGATGTATTTGACCTTCGACTTCCTTTGGGACGTTTGCGTTAGACTTTTTATTCAGTATAGCATAGAATTCATGATGTAATTGACCTTCGACGTCATTTGGGACATTTGCTTTAGACTTTTTATTTAGTATAGCATAGAATTCATTATGTATTTGACCTTTGACATCCTTTAGGACGTTTGCGTTAGACTTTTTATTCAGTATAGCATAGAATTCATGATGTATTTGACCTTTGACATCCTTTAGGACGTTTGCGTTAGACTTTTTATTCAGTATAGCATAGAATTCATGATGTAATTGACCTTCGACATCCTGTAGGACGTTTGCGTTAGACTTTTTATTCAGTATAGCATAGAATTCATGATGTAATTGACCTTCGACTTCCTTTGGGACGTTTGCGTTAGACTTTTTATTCAGTATAGCATAGAATTCATGATGTATTTGACCTTCGACATCCTTTAGGACGTTTGCGTTAGACTTTTTATTCAATATAGCTTAGAATTCATGATATATTTGACCTTCGACATCCTTTAGGACGTTTGCGTTAGACTTTTTATTCAGTATAGCATAGAATTCATGGTGTATTAGACCTTCGACATCCTGTAGGACGTTTGCTTTAGACTTTTCATTCAGTATAGCTTAGAATTCATGATGTATTTGACCTTCGACATCCTTTAGGACGTTTACGTTAGACTTTTTATTCAGTATAGCATAGAATTCATGATGTATTTGACCTTCGACATCCTGTAGGACGTTTGCTTTAGACTTTTTATTCAGTATAGCATAGAATTCATGATGTAATTGACCTTCGACATCCTTTGGGACATTTGCGTTAGACTTTTTATTCAATATAGCATAGAATTCATGATGTATTTGACCTTCGACATCCTTTGGGACATTTGCGTTAGACTTTTTATTCAATATAGCTTAGAATTCATGATGTATTTGACCTTCGACATCCTTTGGGACATTTACTTTAGACTTTTTATTCAATATAGCTTAGAATTCATGATGTATTTGACCTTCGACATCCTTTAGGACGTTTACGTTAGACTTTTCATTCAGTATAGCATAGAATTCATGATGTATTTGACCTTCGACATCCTTTGAGACATTTGCGTTAGACTTTTTATTCAGTATAGCATAGAATTCATGATGTATTTGACCTTCGACATCCTTTAGGACATTTGCGTTAGACTTTTTATTCAATATAGCGTAGAATTCATGATGTATTTGACCTTCGACATCCTTTAGGACGTTTGCGTTAGACTTTTTATTCAGTATAGCATAGAATTCATGATGTATTTGACCTCCGACATCCTTTAGGACGTTTGCTCTAAACTTTTTATTCAGTATAGCATACAATTCATGATGAATTTGACCTTCGACATCCTTTAGGACGTTTGCGTTAGACTTTTTATTTAGTATAGCATAGAATTCATGATGTAATTGACCTTTGACATCCTTTAGGACATTTGCTTTAGACTTTTTATTCAACATAGCATAGACTTCATGACACTATTTGACCCTCGACATCCTTTGAGACATTTGCTTTAGACTTTTTATTCAGTATAGCATAGAAATCATGATGTATTTGACCTTCGACATCCTTTAGGACGTTTGCGTTAGACTTTTCATTCAGTATAGCATAGAATTCATGATGAATTTGACCTTCGACATCCTTTAGGACGTTTGCGTTAGACTTTTCATTCAGTATAGCATAGAATTCCTGATGTAATTGACCTTCGACATCCTTTAGGACGTTTGCGTTAGACTTTTTATTCAATATAGCTTAGAATTCATGATGTATTTGACCTTCGACATCCTTTAGGACATTTCCGTTAGACTTTTTATTCAATATAGCGTAGAATTCATGATGTATTTGACCTTCGACATCCTTTGGGACATTTGCTTTAGACTTTTTATTCAATATAGCTTAGAATTCATGATGTATTTGACCTTCGACATCCTTTAGGACGTTTGCGTTAGACTTTTTATTCAGTATAGCATAGAATTCATGATGTATTTGACCTTCGACATCCTTTAGGACGTTTGCTCTAGACTTTTTATTCAGTATAGCATAGAATTCATGATGAATTTGACCTTCGACATCCTTTAGGACGTTTGCGTTAGACTTTTTATTTAGTATAGCATAGAATTCATGATGTAATTGACCTTTGACATCCTTTGGGACATTTGCTTTAGACTTTTTATTCAACATAGCATAGACTTCATGACACTATTTGACCTTCGACATCCTTTGAGACATTTGCTTTAGACTTTTTATTCAATATAGCTTAGAATTCATGATGTATTTGACCTTCGACTTCCTTTGGGACGTTTGCGTTAGACTTTTTATTCAGTATAGCATTGAGTTCATGATGAATTTGACCTTCGACATCCTTTAAGACGTTTCCGTTAGACTTTTTATTCAGTATAGCATAGAATTCATGATGTATTTGACCTTCGACATCCTGTAGGACGTTTGCGTTAGACTTTTTATTCAGTATAGCATAGAATTCATGATGTATTTGACTTTCGACATCCTTTAGGACGTTTGTATTAGACTTTTTATTCAGTATAGCATAGAATTCATGATGTATTTGACCTTCGACATCCTTTAGGACGTTTGCGTTAGACTTTTTATTCAGTATAGCATAGAATTCACGATGTATTTGACCTTCGACATCCTTTAGGACGTTTGCGTTAGACTTTTTATTCAATACAGCTTAGAATTCTTGATGTATTTGACCTTCGACATCCTTTAGGACGTTTGCGTTAGGCTTTTTATTCAGTATAGCATAGAATTCACGATGTATTTGACCTTCGACATCCGTTAGGACGTTTGCGTTAGACTTTTTATTCAGTATAGCATAGAATTTACGATGTATTTGACCTTCGACATCCTTTAGGACGTTTGCGTTAGACTTTTTATTCATTATAGCTTAGAATTCATGATGTATTTGACCTTCGACATCCTTAAGGACGTTTGCGTTAGACTTTTTATTCAGTATAGCATAGAATTCATGATGTATTTGACCTTCGACATCCTTAAGGACATTTGCGTTAGACTTCTTATTCATTATAGCTTAGAATTCATGATGTATTTGACCTTCGACATCCTTAAGGACGTTTGCGTTAGACTTTTTATTCATTATAGCTTAGAATTCATGATGTATTTGACCTTCGACATCCTTTAGGACGTTTGCGTTAGACTTTTTATTCATTATAGCTTAGAATTCATGATGTATTTGACCTTCGACATCCTTAAGGACGTTTGCGTTAGACTTTTTATTCATTATAGCTTAGAATTCATGATGTATTTGACCTTCGACATCCTTTAGGACGTTTGCGTTAGACTGTTTATTCATTATAGCTTAGAATTCATGATGTATTTCACCTTCGACATCCTTTAGGACGTTTGCGTTAGACTTTTTATTTAGTATAGCATAGAATTCATGATGTAATTGACCTTCGACGTCCTTTGGGACATTTGCGTTAGACTTTTTATTTAGTATAACTTAGAATTCATGATGCATTTGACCTTCGACATCCTTTGGGATATTTGCTTTAGACTTTTTATCCAGTATAGCATAAAATTCATGATGTATTTGACCTTCAACATCCTGTACGACGTTTGCTTTAGACTTTTTATTCAGTATAGCTTAGAATTCATGATGTATTTGACTTTCGACATCCTTTAGGACGTTTACTTTAGACTTTTTATACAGTATAGCATAGAATTCATAATGTATTTGACCTTCGACATCCTTTAGGACGTTTGCGTTAGACTTTTTATTCAGTATATCATAGAATTCATGATGTATTTGACCTTCGACATCCTGTAGGACGTTTGCGTTAGACTTTTTATTCAGTATAGCTAAGAATTCATGATGTATTTGACTTTCGACATTCTTTAGGACGTGTACTTTAGACTTTTTATTCAGTATAGCCTAGAATTCATGATGTATTTGACCTTCAACATCCTTTAGGACGTTTGCGTTAGACTTTTTATTCAGTATAGCATAGAATTCATGATGAATTTGACCTTCGACATCCCTTAGGACGTTTACTTTAGACTTTTTATTCAGTATAGCCTAGAATTCATGATGTATTTGACCTTCGACATCCTTTAGGACGTTTGCGTTTGACTTTTTATTCAGTATAGCATAGAATTCATGATGTTTTTGACCTTCGACATCCTTTAGGATGTTTGCGTTAGACTTTTTATTCAGTATAGCATAGAATTCATTATGTTTTTGACCTTCGACATCCTGTAGGACCTTTGCGTTAGACTTTTTATTCAGTATAGCATAGAATTCATGATGTTTTTGACCTTCGACATCCTTTAGGACGTTTACTCTAGACTTTTTATTCAGTATAGCTTAGAATTCATGATGTATTTGACCTTCGACATCCTTTAGGACGTTTGCGTTAGACTTTTTATTCAGTATAGCATAGAAATCATGATGTATTTGACTTTCGACATCCTTTAGGACGTTTGCGTTAGACTTTTTATTCAGTATAGCATAGAATTCATGATGTTTTTGACCTTCGACATCCTTTAGGACGTTTGTGTTAGACTTTTTATTCAGTATAGGATAGAATTCATGATGTATTTGACCTTCGACATCCTTTGGGACGTTTGCGTTAGACTTTTTATTCAGTATAGCCTAGAATTCATGATGTATTTGACCTTCGACTTCCTTTGGGACGTTTGCTTTAGACTTTTTATTCAATATAGCATAAAATTCATGATGTTTTTGACCTTCGACATCCTTTAGGACGTTTGCGTTAGACTTTTTATTCATTATATCATAGAATTCATGATGTATTTGACCTTCGACATCCTGTAGGACGTTTGCGTTAGACTTTTTATTCAGTATAGCATTGAATTCATGATGAATTTGACCTTCGACATCCTTTAGGACGTTTGCGTTAGACTTTTTATTCAGTATAGCTTAGAATTCATGATGTTTTTGACCTTCGACATCCTTTAGGACGTTTGCGTTAGACTTTTTATTCAATATAGCTTAGAATTCATGATATATTTGACCTTCGACATCCTTTAGGACGTTTGCGTTAGACTTTTTATTCAGTATAGCATAGAATTCATGGTGTATTAGACCTTCGACATCCTGTAGGACGTTTGCTTTAGACTTTTCATTCAGTATAGCTTAGAATTCATGATGTATTTGACCTTCGACATCCTTTAGGACGTTTACGTTAGACTTTTTATTCAGTATAGCTTAGAATTCATGATGTATTTGACCTTCGACATCCTTTAGGACATTTGCGTAAGACTTTTTATTCAGTATAGCATAGAATTCATGATGTATTTGACCTTCGACATCCTTTGAGACATTTGCTTTAGACTTTTTATTCAGTATAGCTTAGAATTCATGATGTATTTGACCTTCGACATCCTTTAGGACGTTTACGTTAGACTTTTTATTCAGTATAGCATAGAATTCATGATGTATTTGACCTTCGACATCCTGTAGGACGTTTGCTTTAGACTTTTTATTCAGTATAGCATAGAATTCATGATGTAATTGACCTTCGACATCCTTTGGGACATTTGCGTTAGACTTTTTATTCAATATAGCATAGAATTCATGATGTATTTGACCTTCGACATCCTTTGGGACATTTGCGTTAGACTTTTTATTCAATATAGCTTAGAATTCATGATGTATTTGACCTTCGACATCCTTTGGGACATTTACTTTAGACTTTTTATTCAATATAGCTTAGAATTCATGATGTATTTGACCTTCGACATCCTTTAGGACGTTTACGTTAGACTTTTCATTCAGTATAGCATAGAATTCATGATGTATTTGACCTTCGACATCCTTTAGGACGTTTGCGTAAGACTTTTTATTCAGTATAGCATAGAATTCATGATGTATTTGACCTTCGACATCCTTTGAGACATTTGCGTTAGACTTTTTATTCAGTATAGCATAGAATTCATGATGTATTTGACCTTCGACATCCTTTAGGACATTTGTGTTAGACTTTTTATTCAATATAGCGTAGAATTCATGATGTATTTGACCTTTGACATCCTTTAGGACGTTTGCGTTAGACTTTTTATTCAGTATAGCATAGAATTCATGATGTATTTGACCTCCGACATCCTTTAGGACGTTTGCTCTAGACTTTTTATTCAGTATAGCATACAATTCATGATGAATTTGACCTTCGACTTCCTTTGGGACGTTTGCGTTAGACTTTTTATTTAGTATAGCATAGAATTCATGATGTAATTGACCTTCGACATCCTTTAGGACGTTTGCTCTAGACTTTTTATTCAGTATAGCATAGAATTCATGATGAATTTGACCTTCGACTTCCTTTGGGACGTTTGCGTTAGACTTTTTATTCAGTATAGCATACAATTCATGATGAATTTGACCTTCGACTTCCTTTGGGACGTTTGCGTTAGACTTTTTATTCAGTATAGCATAGAATTCATGATGTATTTGACCTTCGACATCCTTTAGGACGTTTGCTTTAGACTTTTTATTCAGTATAGCATAGAATTCATGATGAATTTGACCTTCGACATCCTTTAGGACGTTTGCGTTAGACTTTTTATTTAGTATAGCATAGAATTCATGATGTAATTGACCTTTGACATCCTTTGGGACATTTGCTTTAGACTTTTTATTCAACATAGCATAGACTTCATGACACTATTTGACCCTCGACATCCTTTGAGACATTTGCTTTAGACTTTTTATTCAGTATAGCATAGAAATCATGATGTATTTGACCTTCGACATCCTTTAGGACGTTTGCGTTAGACTTTTCATTCAGTATAGCATAGAATTCATGATGAATTTGACCTTCGACATCCTTTAGGACGTTTGCGTTAGACTTTTCATTCAGTATAGCATAGAATTCCTGATGTAATTGACCTTCGACATCCTTTAGGACGTTTGCGTTAGACTTTTTATTCAATATAGCTTAGAATTCATGATGTATTTGACCTTCGACATCCTTTAGGACATTTCCGTTAGACTTTTTATTCAATATAGCGTAGAATTCATGATGTATTTGACCTTCGACATCCTTTGGGACATTTGCTTTAGACTTTTTATTCAATATAGCTTAGAATTCATGATGTATTTGACCTTCGACATCCTTTAGGACGTTTGCGTTAGACTTTTTATTCAGTATAGCATAGAATTCATGATGAATTTGACCTTCGACATCCTTTAGGACGTTTGCGTTAGACTTTTTATTTAGTATAGCATAGAATTCATGATGTAATTGACCTTCGACATCCTTTGAGACATTTGCTTTAGACTTTTTATTCAATATAGCTTAGAATTCATGATGTATTTGACCTTCGACTTCCTTTGGGACGTTTGCGTTAGACTTTTTATTCAGTATAGCATTGAGTTCATGATGAATTTGACCTTCGACATCCTTTAAGACGTTTGCGTTAGACTTTTTATTCAGTATAGCATAGAATTCATGATGTTTTTGACCTTCGACATCCTGTAGGACGTTTGCGTTAGACTTTTTATTCAATATAGCATAGAATTCATGATGTATTTGACCTTCGACATCCTTAAGGACGTTTGCGTTAGACTTTTTATTTAGTATAGCATAGAATTCATGATGTAATTGACCTTCGACATCCTTTGGGACATTTGCTTTAGACTTTTTATTCAATATAGCATAGAATTCATGATGTATTTGACCTTCGACATCCTTTAGGACGTTTGCTCTAGACTTTTTATTCAGTATAGCATAGAATTCATGATGAATTTGACCTTCGACATCCTTTAGGACGTTTGCGTTAGACTTTTTATTTAGTATAGCATAGAATTCATGATGTAATTGACCTTCGACATCCTTTGAGACATTTGCTTTAGACTTTTTATTCAATATAGCTTAGAATTCATGATGTATTTGACCTTCGACTTCCTTTGGGACGTTTGCGTTAGACTTTTTATTCAGTATAGCATTGAGTTCATGATGAATTTGACCTTCGACATCCTTTAAGACGTTTGCGTTAGACTTTTTATTCAGTATAGCATAGAATTCATGATGTTTTTGACCTTCGACATCCTGTAGGACGTTTGCGTTAGACTTTTTATTCAGTATAGCATAGAATTCATGATGTATTTGACTTTCGACATCCTTTAGGACGTTTGTATTAGACTTTTTATTCAGTATAGCATAGAATTCATGATGTATTTGACCTTCGACATCCTTTAGGACGTTTGCGTTAGACTTTTTATTCAGTATAGCATAGAATTCACGATGTATTTGACCTTCGACATCCTTTAGGACGTTTGCGTTAGACTTTTTATTCAATACAGCTTAGAATTCTTGATGTATTTGACCTTCGACATCCTTTAGGACGTTTGCGTTAGACTTTTTATTCATTATAGCTTAAAATTCATGATGTATTTGACCTTCGACATCCTTTAGGACGTTTGCGTTAGGCTTTTTATTCAGTATAGCATAGAATTCACGATGTATTTGACCTTCGACATCCGTTAGGACGTTTGCGTTAGACTTTTTATTCAGTATAGCATAGAATTTACGATGTATTTGACCTTCGACATCCTTTAGGACGTTTGCGTTAGACTTTTTATTCATTGTAGCTTAGAATTCATGATGTATTTGACCTTCGACATCCTTAAGGACGTTTGCGTTAGACTTTTTATTCAGTATAGCATAGAATTCATGATGTATTTGACCTTCGACATCCTTAAGGACATTTGCGTTAGACTTCTTATTCATTATAGCTTAGAATTCATGATGTATTTGACTTTCGACATCCTTAAGGACGTTTGCGTTAGACTTTTTATTCAGTATAGCATAGAATTTATGATGTTTTTGACCTTCGACATCCTTTAGGACGTTTGCGTTAGACTTTTCATTCAGTATAGCATAGAATTCATGATGTATTTGACCTTCGACATCCTGTAGGACGTTTGCTTTAGACTTTTCATTCAGTATAGCATAGAATTCATGATGTAATTGACCTTCGACATCCTTTAGGACATTTGCGTTAGACTTTTCATTCAGTATAGCATAGAATTCATGATGTAATTGACCTTCGACATCCTTTAGGACATTTGCGTTAGACTTTTCATTCAGTATAGCATAGAATTCATGATGTATTTGACCTTCGACATCCTTTAGGACATTTGCGTTAGACTTTTCATTCAGTATAGCATAGAATTCATGATGTATTTGACCTTCGACATCCTGTAGGACGTTTGCTTTAGACTTTTCATTCAGTATAGCATAGAATTCATGATGTAATTGACCTTCGACATCCTTTAGGACATTTGCGTTAGACTTTTCATTCAGTATAGCATAGAATTCATGATGTAATTGACCTTCGACATCCTTTAGGACGGTTGCGTTAGACTTTTCATTCAGTATAGCATAGAATTCATGATGTATTTGACCTTCGACATCTTTTAGGACGTTTGCTTTAGACTTTTTATTTAGTATAGCATAGAATTCATGATGTAATTGACCTTCGACGTCCTTTGGGACATTTGTGTTAGACTTTTTATTCAGTATAGCATAGAATTCATGATGTATTTGACTTTCGACATCCTTTAGGACGTTTACTTTAGACTTTTTATTCAGTATAGCCTAGAATTCATGATGTATTTGACCTTCGACATCCTTTAGGACGTTTGCGTTAGACTTTTTATTCAGTATAGCATAGAATTCATGATGTTTTTGACCTTCGACATTCTTTAGGACGTTTGCGTTAGACTTTTTATTCAATATAGCATAGAATTCATGATGAATTTGACCTTCGACATCCTTTAGGACGTTTGCGTTAGACTTTTTATTCAGTATAGCATAGAATTCCTGATGAATTTGACCTTCGACATCCCTTAGGACGTTTGCTTTAGACTTTTTATTCAGTATAGCATAGAATTCATGATGAATTTGACCTTCGACATCCTTTAGGACGTTTGCGTTAGACTTTTTATTCAGTATAGCATAGAATTCCTGATGTATTTGACCTTCGACATCCTTTAGGACGTTTGCTCTAGACTTTTTATTCAGTATAGCATAGAAATCATGATGTATTTGACCTTCAACATCCTTTAGGACATTTGCTTTAGACTTTTTATTCAGTATAGCATAGAATTCATGATGTTTCTGACCTTCGACATCCTTTAGGACGGTTGCTTTAGACTTTTTATTCAGTATAGCATAGAAATCATGATGTATTTGACCTTCGACATCCTTTAGGACGGTTGCTTTAGACTTTTTATTCAGTATAGCATAGAATTCATGATGTATTTGACCTTTGACATCCTTTAGGACATTTGCTTTAGACTTTTTATTCAGTATAGCATAGAATTCATGATGTATTTGACCTTCGACATCCTTTAGGACGTTTGCTTTAGACTTTTTATTCAGTATAGCATAGAATTCATGATGTATTTGACCTTCGACATCCTTTAGGACGTTTGCGTTAGACTTTTTATTCAGTATAGCATAAAATTCATGATGTATTTGACCTTCGACATCCTTTAGGACGTTTCCTTAGACTTTTTATTCATTATAGGATAGAATTCATGATGTATTTGACTTTCGACATCCTTTGGGACGTTTACTTTAGACTTTTTATTCAGTATAGCATTGAATTCATGATGTATTTGACCTTCGACATCCTTTAGGACGTTTACTTTAGACTTTTTATTCAGTATAGCATAGAATTCATGATGTATTTGACTTTCGACATCCTTTGGGACGTTTACTTTAGACTTTTTATTCAGTATAGCATAGAATTCATGATGTATTTGACCTTCGACATCCTTTAGGACGTTTACTTTAGACTTTTTATTCAGTATAGCATAGAATTCATGATGTTTCTGACCTTCGACATCCTTTAGGACGTTTGCGTTAGACTTTTTATTCAGTATAGCATAGAATTCATGATGAATTTGACCTTCGACATCCCTTAGGACGTTTCCTTTAGACTTTTTATTCAGTATAGCATAGAATTCATGATGAATTTGACCTTCGACATCCTTTAGGACGTTTACTTTAGACTTTTTATTCAGTATAGCATAGAATTCATGATGTAATTGACCTTCGACATCCTTTGGGACGTTTACTTTAGACTTTGTATTCAGTATAGCATAGAATTCATGATGTATTTTACTTTCGACATCCTTTAGGACGTTTGCGTTAGACTTTTTATTCAGTATAGCATAGAATTCATGATGTATTTGACTTTCGACATCCTTTAGGACGTTTACTTTAGACTTTTTATTCAGTATAGCTTAGAATTCATGATGTTTTTGACCTTCGACATCCTTTAGGACGTTTGCGTTAGACTTTTTATTCAGTATAGCATAGAATTCATTATGTATTTGACCTTCGACATCCTTTAGGACGTTTGCTTTAGACTTTTTATTCAGTATAGCATAGAATTCATGATGAATTTGACCTTCGACATCCCTTAGGACGTTTGCTTTAGACTTTTTATTCAGTATAGCATAGAATTCATGATGAATTTGACCTTCGACATCCTTTAGGACGTTTACTTTAGACTTTTTATTCAGTATAGCTTAGAATTCATGATGTAATTGACCTTCGACATCCTTTGGGACGTTGGCGTTAGACTTTTTATTCAGTATAGCATAGAATTCATGATGTATTTGACCTTCGACATCCTTTAGGACGTTTACTTTAGACTTTTTATTCAGTATAGCATAGAATTCATGATGAATTTGACCTTCGACATCCCTTAGGACGTTTGCTTTAGACTTTTTATTCAGTATAGCATAGAATTCATGATGAATTTGACCTTCGACATCCTTTAGGACGTTTACTTTAGACTTTTTATTCAGTATAGCTTAGAATTCATGATGTAATTGACCTTCGACATCCTTTGGGACGTTGGCGTTAGACTTTTTATTCAGTATAGCATAGAATTCATGATGTATTTGACCTTCGACTTCCTTTGGGACGTTTGCTTTAGACTTTTTATTCAGTATTGCATTGAATTCATGATGAATTTGACCTTCGACATCCTTTAGGACGTTTGTGTTAGACTTTTTATTCAGTATAGCTTAGAATTCATGATGTTTTTGACCTTCGACATCCTTTAGGACGTTTGCGTTAGACTTTTTATTCAATATAGCTTAGAATTCATGATGTATTTGACCTTCAACATACTTTAGGACGTTTGCTTTAGACTTTTTATTCAGTATATCATAGAATTCATGATGTATTTGACCTTCAACATCCTTTAGGACGTTTACTTTAGACTTTTTATTCAGTATATCATAGAATTCATGATGTGTTTGACTTTCGACATCCTTTAGGACGTTTACTTTAGACTTTTTATTCAGTATAGCTTAGAATTCATGATGTAATTGACCTTCGACGTCCTTTGGGACATTTGTGTTAGACTTTTTATTCAGTATAGCATAGAATTCATGATATATTTGACTTTCGACATCCTTTAGGACGTTTGCGTTAGACTTTTTATTCAATATAGCATAGAATTCATGATGTATTTGACCTTCGACATCCTTTAGAACGTTTGCGTTAGACTTTTTATTCAGTATAGCATAGAATTCATGATGTATTTGACTTTCGACATCCTTTAGGACATTTGCGTTAGACTTTTTATTCAATATAGCATAGAATTCATGATGTATTTGACCTTCGACATCCTTTAGAACGTTTGCGTTAGACTTTTTATTCAGTATAGCATAGAATTCATAATGTTTTTGACCTTCGACATCCTTTAGGACATTTGCGTTAGTCTTTTTATTCAGTATAGCATAGAATTCATGATGTATTTGACCTTCGACATCCTTTAGGACGTTTGTGTTAGACTTTTTATTCAGTATAGCATAGAATTCATGATGAATTTGACCTTCGACATCCCTTAGGACGTTTGCTTTAGACTTTTTATTCAGTATAGCATAGAATTCATGATGAATTTGACCTTCGACATCCTTTAGGACGTTTGCGTTAGACTTTTTATTCAGTATAGCATAGAATTCATGATGTATTTGACCTTCGACATCCTTTAGGACGTTTGCGTTAGACTTTTTATTCAGTATAGCAGAGAATTCATGGCACTATTTGACCTTCGACATCCTTTAGGACGTTTGCTTTAGACTTTTTATTCAGTATAGCATAGAATTCATGATGTTTTTGACCTTCGACATTCTTTAGGACGTTTGCGTTAGACTTTTTATTCAGTATAGCAGAGAATTCATGGCACTATTTGACCTTCGACATACTTTAGGACGTTTGCGTTAGACTTTTTATTCAGTATAGCATAGAATTCATGATGTATTTGACCTTCGACATCCTTTAGGACGTTTGCGTTAGACTTTTTATTCAGTATAGCATAGAATTCATGATGAATTTGACCTTCGACATCCCTTAGGACGTTTGCTTTAGACTTTTTATTCAGTATAGCATAGAATTCATGATGAATTTGACCTTCGACATCCTTTAGGACGTTTGCTTTAGACTTTTTATTCAGTATAGCATAGAATTCATGATGAATTTGACCTTCGACATCCCTTAGGACGTTTGCGTTAGACTTTTTATTCAGTATAGCATAGAATTCATGATGTTTTTGACCTTCGACATCCTTTAGGACGTTTGCGTTAGACTTTTTATTCAGTATAGCATAGAATTCATGATGAATTTGACCTTCGACATCCTTTAGGACGTTTGCGTTAGACTTTTTATTCAGTATAGCATAGAATTCATGATGAATTGGACCTTCGACATCCCTTAGGACGTTTGCTTTAGACTTTTTATTCAGTATAGCATAGAATTCATGATGTTTTTGACCTTCGACATTCTTTAGGACGTTTGCGTTAGACTTTTTATTCAGTATAGCAGAGAATTCATGGCACTATTTGACCTTCGACATCCTTTAGGACGTTTGCGTTAGACTTTTTATTCAGTATAGCATAGAATTCATGATGTATTTGACCTTCGACATCCTTTAGGACGTTTGCGTTAGACTTTTTATTCAGTATAGCATAGAATTCATGATGAATTTGACCTTCGACATCCCTTAGGACGTTTGCTTTAGACTTTTTATTCAGTATAGCATAGAATTCATGATGAATTTGACCTTCGACATCCTTTAGGACGTTTGCGTTAGACTTTTTATTCAGTATAGCATAGAATTCATGATGTATTTGACCTTCGACATCCCTTAGTACGTTTGCTTTAGACTTTTTATTCAGTATAGCATAGAATTCATGATGTATTTGACCTTCGACATCCCTTAGGACGTTTGCTTTAGACTTTTTATTCAGTATAGCATAGAAGTCATGATGAATTTGACCTTCGACATCCTTTGGGACGTTTGCGTTAGACTTTTTATTCAGTATAGCATAGAATTCATGACGAATTTGACCTTCGACATCCCTTTGGACGTTTGCTTTAGACTTTTTATTCAGTATAGCATAGAATTCATGATGAATTTGACCTTCGACATCCCTTAGGACGTTTGCTTTAGACTTTTTATTCAGTATAGCATAGAATTCATGACGAATTTGACCTTCGACATCCCTTTGGACGTTTGCTTTAGACTTTTTATTCAGTATAGCATAGAATTCATGATGAATTTGACCTTCGACATCCTTTAGGACGTTTGCCTTAGACTTTTTATTCAGTATAGCTTAGAATTCATGATGTATTTGATCTTCGACATCCTTTAGGACGTTTGCGTTAGACTTTTTATTCAGTATAGCATAGAATTCATGATGTTTTTGACCTTCGACATCCTTTAGGACGTTTGCGTTAGACTTTTTATTCAGTATAGCATAGAATTCATGATGAATTTGACCTTCGACATCCTTTAGGACGTTTGCGTTAGTCTTTTTATTCAGTATAGCATAAAATTCATGATGTTTTTGACCTTCGACATCCTTTAGGACGTTTGCGTTAGACTTTTTATTCAGTATAGCCTAGAATTCATGATGTATTTGACCTTCGACATCCTTTAGGACGTTTGCGTTAGACTTTTTATCCAGTATAGCATAGAATTCATGATGTATTTGACCTTCGACATCCTTTAGGACGTTTGCATTAGATTTTTTATCCAGTATAGCATAGAATTCATGATGTATTTGACCTTCGACATCTTTTAGGACGTTTGCGTTAGACGTTTTATCCAGTATAGCATAGAATTCATGATGTAATTGACCTTCGACATCCTTTAGGACGTTTGCGTTAGACTTTTTATCCAGTATAGCATAGAATTCATGATGTTTTTGACCTTCGACTTCCTTTAGGACGTTTGCGTTAGACTTTTTATTCAGCATAGCCTAGAATTCATGATGTAATTGACCTTCGACTTCCTTTAGGACGTTTGCGTTAGACTTTTTATTCAGTATAGCATAGAATTCATGATGTTTTTGACCTTCGACTTCCTTAAGGACGTTTGCGTTAGACTTTTTATTCAGTATAGCATAGAATTCATGATGTTTTTGACCTTCGACATCCTTTAGGATGTTTGCGTTAGACTTTTTATTCAGTATAGCATAGAATTTATGATGTTTTTGACCTTCGACATCCTTTAGGACGTTTGCGTTAGACTTTTTATTCAGTATAGCCTTGAATTCATGATGTATTTGACCTTCGACATCCTTTAGGACGTTTGCGTTAGACTTTTTATTCAGTATAGCATAGAATTCATGATGTATTTGACCTTCGACTTCCTTTAGGACGTTTGTGTTAGACTTTTTATTCAGTATAGCATAGAATTCATGATGTTTTTGACCTTCGACATCCTTTAGGACGTTTGCGTTAGACTTTTTATTCAGTATAGCCTAGAATTCATGATGTATTTGACCTTCAACATCCTTTAGGACGTTTGCGTGAGACTTTTTATTCAGTATAGCTTAGATTCATGATGAATTTGACCTTCGACATCCTTTAGGACGTTTGCGTTAGACTTTTTATTCAGTATAGCGTAGAATTCATGATGTATTTGACCTTCGACATCCTTTAGGACGTTTGCGTTAGACTTTTTATCCAGTATAGCATAGAATTCATGATGTATTTGACCTTCGACATCCTTTAGGACGTTTGCATTAGACTTTTTATCCAGTATAGCATAGAATTCATGATGTATTTGACCTTCGACATCCTTTAGGACGTTTGCGTTAGACTTTTTATCCAGTATAGCATAGAATTCATGATGTATTTGACCTTCGACATCCTTTAGGACGTTTGCGTTAGACTTTTTATCCAGTATAGCATAGAATTCATGATGTAATTGACCTTCGACATCCTTTAGGACGTTTGCGTTAGACTTTTTATCCAGTATAGCATAGAATTCATGATGTATTTGACCTTCGACATCCTTTAGGACGTTTGCGTTAGACTTTTTATCCAGTATAGCATAGAATTCATGATGTATTTGACCTTCGACATCCTTTAGGACGTTTGCGTTAGACTTTTTATCCAGTATAGCATAGAATTCATGATGTATTTGACCTTCGACATCCTTTAGGACGTTTGCATTAGACTTTTTATCCAGTATAGCATAGAATTCATGATGTATTTGACCTTCGACATCCTTTAGGACGTTTGCGTTAGACTTGTTATCCAGTATAACATAGAATTCATGATGTATTTGACCTTCGACATCCTTTAGGACGTTTGCGTTAGACTTTTTAACCAGTATAGCATAGAATTCATGATGTAATTGACCTTCGACATCCTTTAGGACGTTTGCGTTAGACTTTTTATCCAGTATAGCATAGAATTCATGATGTATTTGACCTTCGACATCCTTTAGGACGTTTGCGTTAGACTTTTTATCCAGTATAGCATAGAATTCATGATGTATTTGACCTTCGACATCCTTTAGGACGTTTGCGTTAGACTTTTTATCCAGTATAGCATAGAATTCATGATGTATTTGACCTTCGACATCCTTTAGGACGTTTGCATTAGACTTTTTATCCAGTATAGCATAGAATTCATGATGTATTTGACCTTCGACATCCTTTAGGACGTTTGCGTTAGACTTTTTATCCAGTATAGCATAGAATTCATGATGTATTTGACCTTCGACATCCTTTAGGACGTTTGCGTTAGACTTTTTATTCAGTATAGCATAGAATTCATGATGTATTTGACCTTCGACATCCTTTAGGACGTTTGCGTTAGACTTTTTATCCAGTATAGCATAGAATTCATGATGTATTTGACCTTCGACATCCTTTAGGACGTTTGCATTAGACTTTTTATCCAGTATAGCATAGAATTCATGATGTAATTGACCTTCGACATCCTTTAGGACGTTTGCATTAGACTTTTTATTCAGTATAGCCTAGAATTCATGATGTATTTGACCTTCGACATCCTTTAGGACGTTTGCGTTAGACTTTTTATCCAGTATAGCATAGAATTCATGATGTTTTTGACCTTCGACTTCCTTTAGGACGTTTGCGTTAGACTTTTTATTCAGTATAGCCTAGAATTCATGATGTAATTGACCTTCGACTTCCTTTGGGACGTTTGCGTTAGACTTTTTATTCAGTATAGCCTAGAATTCATGATGTAATTGACCTTCGACTTCCTTTAGGACGTTTGCGTTAGACTTTTTATTCAGTATAGCATAGAATTCCTGATGTATTTGACCTTCGACATCCTTTAGGATGTTTGCGTTAGACTTTTTATTCAGTATAGCATAGAATTTATGATGTTTTTGACCTTCGACATCCTTTAGGACGTTTGCGTTAGACTTTTTATTCAGTATAGCATAGAATTCATGATGAATTGGACCTTCGACATCCCTTAGGACGTTTGCGTTAGACTTTTTATTCAGTATAGCTTAGAATTCATGATGTATTTGATCTTCGACATCCTTTAGGACGTTTGCATTAGACTTTTTATTCAGTATAGCATAGAATTCATGATGTATTTGACCTTCGACATCCTTTAGGATGTTTGCGTTAGACTTTTTATCCAGTATAGCAAAGAATTCATGATGTTTTTGACCTTCGACTTCCTTAAGGACGTTTGCGTTAGACTTTTTATTCAGTATAGCATAGAATTCATGATGTTTTTGACCTTCGACATCCTTTAGGATGTTTGCGTTAGACTTTTTATTCAGTATAGCATAGAATTTATGATGTTTTTGACCTTCGACATCCTTTAGGACGTTTGCGTTAGACTTTTTATTCAGTATAGCCTAGAATTCATGATGTATTTGACCTTCGACATCCTTTAGGACGTTTGCGTTAGACTTTTTATTCAGTATAGCATAGAATTCATGATGTATTTGACCTTCGACTTCCTTTAGGACGTTTGTGTTAGACTTTTTATTTAGTATAGCATAGAATTCATGATGTTTTTGACCTTCGACATCCTTTAGGACGTTTGCGTTAGACTTTTTATTCAGTATAGCATAGAATTCATGATGTATTTGACCTTCGACATCCTTTAGGACGTTTGCGTTAGACTTTTTATTCAGTATAGCTTAGATTCATGATGAATTTGACCTTCGACATCCTTTAGGACGTTTGCGTTAGACTTTTTATTCAGTATAGCGTAGAATTCATGATGTATTTGACCTTCGACATCCTTTAGGACGTTTGCGTTAGACTTTTTATCCAGTATAGCATAGAATTCATGATGTATTTGACCTTCGACTTCCTTAAGGACGTTTGCGTTAGACTTTTTATTCAGTATAGCATAGAATTCATGATGTAATTGACCTTCGACATCCTTTAGGACGTTTGCGTTAGACTTTTTATCCAGTATAGCATAGAATTCATGATGTATTTGACCTTCGACATCCTTAAGGACGTTTGCGTTAGACTTTTTATCCAGTATAGCATAGAATTCATGATGTATTTGACCTTCGACATCCTTTAGGACGTTTGCGTTAGACTTTTTATCCAGTATAGCATAGAATTCATGATGTATTTGACCTTCGACATCCTTTAGGACGTTTGCATTAGACTTTTTATCCAGTATAGCATAGAATTCATGATGTATTTGACCTTCGACATCCTTTAGGACGTTTGCGTTAGACTTTTTATCCAGTATAGCATAGAATTCATGATGTATTTGACCTTCGACATCCTTTAGGACGTTTGCGTTAGACTTTTTATTCAGTATAGCATAGAATTCATGATGTATTTGACCTTCGACATCCTTTAGGACGTTTGCGTTAGACTTTTTATCCAGTATAGCATAGAATTCATGATGTATTTGACCTTCGACATCCTTTAGGACGTTTGCATTAGACTTTTTATCCAGTATAGCATAGAATTCATGATGTAATTGACCTTCGACATCCTTTAGGACGTTTGCATTAGACTTTTTATTCAGTATAGCCTAGAATTCATGATGTATTTGACCTTCGACATCCTTTAGGACGTTTGCGTTAGACTTTTTATCCAGTATAGCATAGAATTCATGATGTAATTGACCTTCGACATCCTTTAGGACGTTTGCGTTAGACTTTTTATCCAGTATAGCATAGAATTCATGATGTTTTTGACCTTCGACTTCCTTTAGGACGTTTGCGTTAGACTTTTTATTCAGTATAGCCTAGAATTCATGATGTAATTGACCTTCGACTTCCTTTGGGACGTTTGCGTTAGACTTTTTATTCAGTATAGCCTAGAATTCATGATGTAATTGACCTTCGACTTCCTTTAGGACGTTTGCGTTAGACTTTTTATTCAGTATAGCATAGAATTCCTGATGTATTTGACCTTCGACATCCTTTAGGATGTTTGCGTTAGACTTTTTATTCAGTATAGCATAGAATTTATGATGTTTTTGACCTTCGACATCCTTTAGGACATTTGCGTTAGACTTTTTATTCAGTATAGCATAGAATTCATGATGAATTGGACCTTCGACATCCCTTAGGACGTTTGCGTTAGACTTTTTATTCAGTATAGCTTAGAATTCATGATGTATTTGATCTTCGACATCCTTTAGGACGTTTGCATTAGACTTTTTATTCAGTATAGCATAGAATTCATGATGTATTTGACCTTCGACATCCTTTAGGATGTTTGCGTTAGACTTTTTATCCAGTATAGCAAAGAATTCATGATGTTTTTGACCTTCGACTTCCTTAAGGACGTTTGCGTTAGACTTTTTATTCAGTATAGCATAGAATTCATGATGTTTTTGACCTTCGACATCCTTTAGGATGTTTGCGTTAGACTTTTTATTCAGTATAGCATAGAATTTATGATGTTTTTGACCTTCGACATCCTTTAGGACGTTTGCGTTAGACTTTTTATTCAGTATAGCCTAGAATTCATGATGTATTTGACCTTCGACATCCTTTAGGACGTTTGCGTTAGACTTTTTATTCAGTATAGCATAGAATTCATGATGTATTTGACCTTCGACTTCCTTTAGGACGTTTGTGTTAGACTTTTTATTTAGTATAGCATAGAATTCATGATGTTTTTGACCTTCGACATCCTTTAGGACGTTTGCGTTAGACTTTTTATTCAGTATAGCATAGAATTCATGATGTATTTGACCTTCGACATCCTTTAGGACGTTTGCGTTAGACTTTTTATTCAGTATAGCTTAGATTCATGATGAATTTGACCTTCGACATCCTTTAGGACGTTTGCGTTAGACTTTTTATTCAGTATAGCGTAGAATTCATGATGTATTTGACCTTCGACATCCTTTAGGACGTTTGCGTTAGACTTTTTATCCAGTATAGCATAGAATTCATGATGTATTTGACCTTCGACTTCCTTAAGGACGTTTGCGTTAGACTTTTTATTCAGTATAGCATAGAATTCATGATGTTTTTGACCTTCGACATCTTTTAGGAGGTTTGCGTTAGACTTTTTATTCAGTATAGCATAGAATTTATGATGTTTTTGACCTTCGACATCCTTTAGGACGTTTGCGTTAGACTTTTTATTCAGTATAGCCTAGAATTCATGATGTATTTGACCTTCGACATCCTTTAGGACGTTTGCGTTAGACTTTTTATTCAGTATAGCATAGAATTCATGATGTATTTGACCATCGACATCCTTTAGGACGTTTGCGTTAGACTTTTTATTCAGTATAGCCTAGAATTCATGATGTATTTGACCTTCGACATCCTTTAGGATGTTTGCATTAGACTTTTTATTCAGTATAGCATAGAATTCATGATGAATTGGACCTTCGACATCCCTTAGGACGTTTGCGTTAGACTTTTTATTCAGTATAGCTTAGAATTCATGATGTATTTGATCTTCGACATCCTTTAGGACGTTTGCGTTAGACTTTTTATTCAGTATAGCATAGAATTCATGATGTATTTGACCATCGACATCCTTTAGGACGTTTGCGTTAGACTTTTTATTCAGTATAGCATAGAATTCATGATGTATTTGACCTTCGACTTCCTTTAGGACGTTTGCGTTAGACTTTTTATTCAATATAGCATAGAATTCATGATATATTTGACCTTCGACATCCTTTAGGACGTTTGCGTTAGACTTTTTATTCAGTATAGCTTAGAATTCATGATGTTTTTGACCTTCGACATCCTTTAGGACGTTTGCGTTAGACTTTTTATTCAGTATAGCATAGAATTCATGATGTATTTGACCTTTGACTTCCTTTAGGACGTTTGCGTTAGACTTTTTATTCAGTATAGCATAGAATTCATGATGTTTTTGACCTTTGACATCCTTTAGGACGTTTGCGTTAGACTTTTTATTCAGTATAGCATAGAATTCATGATGTTTTTGACCTTTGACATCCTTTAGGACGTTTGCGTTAGACTTTTTATTCAGTATAGCATAGAATTCATGATGTTTTTGACCTTTGACATCCTTTAGGACGTTTACTTTAGACTTTGTATTCAGTATAGCTTAGAATTCATGATGTAATTGACCTTCGACTTCCTTTGGGACATTTGCTTTAGACTTTTTATTCAACATAGCATAGACTTCATGACACTATTTGACCTTCGACATCCTTTGAGACATTTGCTTTAGACTTTTTATTCAATATAGCGTAGAATTCATGATGTATTTGACCTTCGACGTCCTTTGGGACATTTGCGTTAGACTTTTTATTCAGTATAGCATAGAATTCATGATGTTTTTGACCTTCGACATCCTTTAGGACGTTTACTTTAGACTTTGTATTCAGTATAGCTTAGAATTCATGATGTAATTGACCTTCGACATCCTTTAGGACGTTTACTTTAGACTTTGTATTCAGTATAGCTTAGAATTCATGATGTAATTGACCTTCGACTTCCTTTGGGACATTTGCTTTAGACTTTTTATTCAACATAGCATAGACTTCATGACACTATTTGACCTTCGACATCCTTTGAGACATTTGCTTTAGACTTTTTATTCAATATAGCGTAGAATTCATGATGTATTTGACCTTCGACGTCCTTTGGGACATTTGCGTTAGACTTTTTATTCAGTATAGCATTGAATTCATGATGAATTTGACCTTTGACATCCTTTAGGACGTTTGCGTTAGACTTTTTATTCAGTATAGCCTTGAATTCATGATGAATTTGACCTTCGACATCCTTTAGGACGTTTACGTTAGACTTTTTATTCAGTATACCTTAGAATTCATGATGAATTTGACCTTCGACATCCTTTAGGACGTTTGCGTTAGACTTTTTATTCAGTATACCTTAGAATTCATGATGTTTTTGACCTTCGACATCCTTTAGGACGTTTGCGTTAGACTTTTTATTCAGTATAGCCTTGAATTCATGATGAATTTGACCTTCGACATCCTTTAGGACGTTTACGTTAGACTTTTTATTCAGTATACCTTAGAATTCATGATGAATTTGACCTTCGACATCCTTTAGGACGTTTGCGTTAGACTTTTTATTCAGTATACCTCAGAATTCATGATGTTTTTGACCTTCGACATCCTTTAGGACGTTTGCGTTAGACTTTTTATTCAGTATACCTTAGAATTCTTGATGTATTTCACCTTTGACATCCTTTAGGACGTTTGCGTTAGACTTTTTATTCAGTATATCATAGAATTAATGATGTAATTGACCTTCGACGTCATTTGGGAGGTTTGCTTTAGACTTTTTATTTAGTATAGCATAGAATTCATGATGTAATTGACCTTCGACATCCTTTGGGACTTTTACTTTAGACTTTTTATTCAGTATAGCATAGAATTCATGATGTATTTGACCTTCGACATCCTTTGAGACATTTTCTTTAGACTTTTTATTCAGTATAGCTTAGAATTCATGATGTATTTGACCTTCGACGTCCTTTGGGACGTTTGCGTTAGACTTTTTATTCAGTATAGCATAGAATTCATGATGTTTTTGACCTTCGACATCCTTTAGGATGTTTGCGTTAGACTTTTTATTCAGTATAGCATAGAATTCATGATGTTTTTGACCTTCGACATCCTTTAGGACGTTTGCATTAGACTTTTTATTCAGTATAGCTTAGAATTCATGATCTTTTTGTCCTTCAACATCCTTTAGGACGTTTGCGTTAGACTTTTTATTCAATATAGCTTAGAATTCATGATGTATTTGACCTTCGACATCCTTTAGTACGTTTGCGTTAGACTTTTTATTCAGTATATCATAGAATTCATTATGTATTTGACCTTCGACATCCTTTAGGACGTTTGCATTAGACTTTTTATTCAGTATAGCATAGAATTCATGATGTTTTTGACCTTCGACATCCTTTAGGACGTTTGCGTTAGACTTTTTATTCAGTATAGCTTAGAATTCATGATGTTTTTGACCTTCGACATCCTTTAGGACGTTTGCGTTAGACTTTTTATTCAATATAGCTTAGAATTCATGATGTAATTGACCTTCGACGTCATTTGGGACGTTTGCTTTAGACTTTTTATTCAGTATAGCCTAGAATTCATGATGTAATTGACCTTCGACATCCTTTGGGACGTTTACTTTAGACTTTTTATTTAGTATAGCATAGAATTCATGATGAATTTGACCTTCGACATCCTTTAGGACGTTTACTTTAGACTTTTCATTCAGTATAGCATAGAATTCATGATGTATTTGACCTTCGACATCCTTTAGGACGTTTGCGTTAGACTTTTTATTCAGTATAGCATAGAATTCATGATGTTTTTGACCTTCGACATCCTTTAGGACGTTTGCGTTAGACTTTTTATTCAGTATAGCATAGAATTCATGATGTTTTTGACCTTCGACATCCTTTAGGACATTTAATTTAGACTTTTTATTCAGTATAGCTTAGAATTCATGATCTTTTTGACCTTCGACATCCTGTAGGACGTTTGCGTTAGACTTTTTATTCAATATAGCTTAGAATTCATGATGTATTTGACCTTCGACATCCTTTAGGACGTTTGCGTTAGACTTTTTATTCAGTATATCATAGAATTCATGATGTATTTGACCTTCGACATCCTTTAGGACGTTTGCATTAGACTTTTTATTCAGTATAGCATAGAATTCATGATGTTTTTGACCTTCGACATCCTTTAGGACGTTTGCGTTAGACTTTTTATTCAGTATAGCTTAGAATTCATGATGTATTTGACCTTCGACATCCTTTAGGACGTTTGCGTTAGACTTTTTATTCAGTATAGCTTAGAATTCATGATGTAATTGACCTTCGACCTCATTTGGGACATTTGCTTTAGACTTTTTATTTAGTATAGCATAGAATTCATGATGTAATTGACCTTCGACATCCTTTGTGACGTTTACTTTAGACTTTTTATTCAGTATAGCATAGAGTTCATGATGTATTTGACTTTCAACATCCTTTAGGACGTTTGCTTTTGACTTTTTATTCAGTATAGCATAGAATTCATGATGTATTTGACTTTCAACATCCTTTAGGACGTTTACTTTAGACTTTTTATTCAGTATAGCATAGAATTCATGATGAATTTGACCTTCGACATCCTTTAGGACGTTTGCGTTAGACTTTTTATTCAGTATAGCATAGAATTCATGATGAATTTGACCTTCGACATCCTTTAGGACGTTTGCGTTAGACTTTTTATTCAGTATAGCATAGAATTCATGATGAATTTGACCTTCGACATCC
>JANJGK010006608.1:0-36202 GCA_039081455.1 Macrobrachium rosenbergii
TCATAGGGGGTCATCGGGGGTCATTTGGGGGTCATTGGGGGGTCATGGGGGGGTCATAGGGGGGTCTTGGGGGGGTCATGGGGGGTCAGGGGGGGTCATTGGGGTGGTCATTGGGGGGTCATGGGGGGTCATGGGGGTCATTGGGGGGGTCATGGGGGGGTCACGGGGGGGTCATGGGGGGTCATGGGGGGGTCATGGGAGGTCATGGGGGGTCATTAGGGGGGTCATGGGGGGGGTCATGGGTGGATCATGGGGGGGTCATGGGTGGGTCATGGGGGGTCATTGGGGGGGTCGTGGGAGGGTCATGGGGGGTCATGGGGGGTCATAGGGGGGTCATGGGGGGTCATGGGGGGGTCATGGGGGGTCATGGGGGGGTCATTGGGGGTCATAGGGGGGTCATGGGGGGGTCATGGGGGGTCATGGGGGGTAATGGGGGGTCATTGGGGGGTCATTGGGGGGTCATGGGAGGGTCTGGGGGGTCATGGGGGGTCATTGGGGGGGTCATTGGGGGGTCATGGGGGTCATAGGGGGGTCTTGGGGAGTCATGGGGGGTCATTGGGGGGTCATGGGTGGGTCATGGGGGGGTCATGGGGGGTCATGGGGGGTCATTAGGGGGGTCATGGGGGGTCATGGGGGGTCATGGGGGGTCATGGGGGTCATTGGGGGGGTCATTGGGGGGTCATAGGGGGGTCATGGGGGGTCATGCAGGGTCATGGGGGGGTCATGGGGGGTCATAGGGGGGTCATGGGGGGTCATTGGGGGGTCATGGCAGGGTCATGGGGGGTCATGGGGGGTCATTTGGGGGTCATTGGGGGGTCATGGGGGGGTCATGGGGGGTCATGGGGGGGTCATGGGGGGTCATAGGGGGTCATGGGGGTCATTGGGGGGTCATGGGAGGGTCATGGGGGGTCATGGGGGGTCATGGGGGGTCATTGGGGGGTCATTGGGGGGTCATGGGGGGGTCATAGGGGGGTCTTGGGGGGTCATGGGGGGTCAGGGGGGGTCATTGGGGGGTCATTGGGGGGTCATACGGGGGTCTTGGTGGGTCATGGGGAGGTCATTGGGGGTCATGGGGGTCATTGGGGGGGTCATGGGGGTCATGGGCGGGTCATGGGGGGTCATTAGGTGGGTCATGGGAGGGTCATGGTGGGTCATGGGGGGCCATGGGGGGTCATGGGGGGTCATGGGGGGGTCATGGGGGTCATGGGGGGTCATGGGGGGGTCATGGGGGGTCATGGGGGGTCATAGGGGGGTCATGGGGGGCCATGGGGGGTCATGTGGGGGTCATGGAGAGGTCATGGGGGTCATGGGGGGGTCATTGGGGGGTCATAGGGGGTCATGGGGGAGTCATGGGGAGGTCATTGGGGGGTCATGGGGGGTCATGGGGGGGTCATGGGGGGTCATAGGGGGGTCTTGAGGGGTCATGGGGAGGTCATTGGGGGGTCATGGGGGGGTCCTGGGGGGGTCATGGGGGGTCATTGGGGGGTCTTGGGGGGTCATGGGGGGGTCATAGGGGGGTCATGGGGGGTCATGGGGGGATCACGGGGGTCATGGGGGGTCATGGGGGTCATAGGGGGGTCATGGGGGGTCATGGGGGGTCATGGGGGGGTCATGGGGGGTCATTGGGGGGTCATTGGGGGGTCATGGGAGGGTCATGGGGGGTCATGGGGGGTCATTGGGGGGGTCATTGGGGGGTCATGGGGGGTCATAGGGGGGTCTTGGGGAGTCATGGGGGGTCATTGGGGGGTCATGGGTGGGTCATGGGGGGGTCATGGGGGGTCATGGGGGGTCATTAGGGGGGTCATGGGGGGGTCATGGGGATCATGGGGGGTCATGGGGGTCATTGGGGGGTCATGGGGGTCATAGGGGGGTCTTGGGGAGTCATGGGGGGTCATTGGGGGGGTCATGGGTGGGTCATGGGGGGGTCATGGGGGGGTCATGGGGGGGTCATGGGGGGTCATAGGGGGGTCATGGGGGGGTCATGGGGGGTCATGGGGGGTCATGGGGGTCATTGGGGGGTCATTGGGGGGTCATGGGAGGGTCATGGGGGGTCATGGGGGGTCATTGGGGGGTCATTGGGGGGTCATGGGGGGTCATAGAGGGGTCTTGGGGAGTCATGGGGGGTCATTGGGGGGGTCATGGGTGGGTCATGGGGGTTCATGGGGGGTCATGGGGGGTCATTAGGGGGGTCATGGGGGGGTCATGGGGGGTCAGGGGGGGTCATGGGGGGTCATTGGGGGGTCATTGGGGGGTCATGGGGGGTCATGGGGGGTCATGGGGGGTCATGGGGGGGTCATGGGGGGTCATAGGGGGGTCATGGGGGGTCATGGGGGGTCATTGGGGGGGTCATGGGAGGGTCATGGGGGGTCATGAGGGGTCATTTGGGGGGTCATTGGGGGGTCATGGGGGGGTCATTGGGTGGTCTTGGGGGGGTCATGGGGGGTCATGGGGGGTCATAGGGGGGTCATGGGGGTCATTGGGGGGTCATGGGAGGGTCATGGGGGGTCATGGGGGTCATTGGGGGGGTCATTGGAGGATCATGGGTGGTCATAGGGGGATCTTGGGGGGGTCATGGGGGGTCAGGGGGGGTCATTGGGGGGACATTGGGGGGTCATACAGGGGTCTTGGTGGGTCATGGGGAGGTCATTGGGGGTCATGGGGGATCATTGGGGGTCATGGGGGTCATTGGGGGGGTCATGGGGGTCATGGGCGGGTCATGGGGGGTCATTAGGGGGTCATGGGAGGGTCATGGGGGGTCATGGGGGGGCCATGGGGGGTCATGGGGGGGTCATGGGGGGATCATGGGGGGTCATGGGGGGGTCATGGGGGGGTCATGGGGGGTCATGGGGGGTCATGGGGGGTCATGGGGGGGTCATGGGGGGGGTCATAGGGGGGTCTTGAGGGGTCATGGGGAGGTCATTGGGGGGTCATGGGGGGGTACTGGGGGGTCATGGGGGGTCATAGGGGGGTCTTGGGGGGGTCATGGGGGGTCATACGGGGGTCATGGGGGGGTCATGGGGGGGTACTGGGGGGTCATGGGGGGTCATAGGGGGGTCTTGGGGGGGTCATGGGGGTCATGGATGGTCATGGGGGGGTCATGGGGGGTCATAGGGGGGTCATGGGGGGTCATTGTTGGGTCATGGGAAGGTCATGGGGGGTCATGGGGGGTCATTTGGGGGGTCATTGGCGGGTCATGGGGGGTCATAGGGTGGTCTTGGGGGGGGTCATGGGGGGTCAGGGGGGGTCAATGGGGGGTCATTGGTGGGTCATGGGGGGTCATGGGGGTCATTGGGGGGGTCATGGGGGGGTCACGGGGGGTCATGGGGGGTCATGGGGGGTCATAGGGGGGTCATGAGGGGGTCATGGGGGGTCATGGGGGGGTCATGGGGGGTCATGGGGGGCCATAGGGGGTCATTGGGGGGTTATTGGGGGGTCATGGGAGGGTCATGGGGGTCATGGGGGTCATTGGGGGGGTCATTGGGGGGTCATTGGGGGTCATAGGGGGGTCTTGGGGAGTCATGGGGGGTCATTGGGGGGGTCATGGGTGGGTCATGGGGGGGTCATGGGGGGTCATTAGGGGGTCATGGGGGTGTCATGGGGGGTCATAGGGGGTCATTGGGGGGTCATCGGGGGGTCATAGGGGGGTCATGGGGGGTCATGGGGGGTCAGGGGGCGGTCATGGGGGGTCATAGGGGGGTCATGGGGGGTCATTGGGGGGGTCAGGGGAGGGTCATGGGGGGTCATCGGGGTCATTTGGGGGGTCATTGGGGGTCATGGGGGGGTCATAGGGGGGTCTTGGGGGGATCATGGGGGGTCAGGGGGGGTCATTGGGGTGGTCATTGGGGGGTCATGGGGGGTCATGGGGGTCATTGGGGGGTCATGGGGGGGTCATGGGGGGTCATGGGGGGTCATGGGGGGTCATGGGGGGTCATGGGGGGTCATGGGAGGTCATGGGGGTCATTAGGGGGGTCATGGGGGGGTCTTGGGTGGGTCATGGGGGGTCATTGGGGGGGTCGTGGGAGGGTCATGGAGGGTCATGGGGGGTCATAGGGGGGTCATGGGGGGTCATGGGGGGGTCATGGGGGGTCATGGGGGGGTCATTGGGGGTCATAGGGGGGTCATGGGGGGGTCATGGGGGTCATGGGGGGTCATGGGGGGTCATTGGGGGGTCATTGGGGGGTCATGGGAGGGTCATGGGGGGTCATGGGGGGTCATTGGGGGGGTCATTGGGGGGTCATGGGGGGTCATAGGGGGGTCTTGGGGAGTCATGGGGGGTCATTGGGGGGGTCATGGGTGGGTCATGGGGGGTCATGGGGGGTCATTGGGGGGGTCATGGGTGGGTCATGGGGGGGTCATGGGGGGTCATGGGGGGTCATAGGGGGTCATGGGGGGGTCATGGGGGGTCATGGGGGGTCATGGGGGGTCATTGGGGGGTCATTGGGGGGTCATGGGAGGGTCATGGGGGGTCATGGGGGGTCATTGGGGGGTCATTGGGGGGTCATGGGGTCATAGGGGGGTCTTGGGGAGTCATGGGGGTCATTGGGGGGTCATGGGTGGGTCATGGGGGGGTCATGGGGGGTCATGGGGGGTCATTAGGGGGGTCATGGGGGGGTCATGGGGGGTCATGGGGGTTCATGGGGGGTCATTGGGGGGGTCATTGGGGGGTCATAGGGGGGTCATGGGGGGTCATGGGGGGTCATGGGGGGGTCATGGGGGGTCATAGGGGGTCATGGGGGTCATTGGGGGGGTCATGGGAGGGTCATGGGGGGTCATGAGGGGTCATTTGGGGGGTCATTGGGGGGTCATGGGGGGTCATAGGGTGGTCTTGGGGGGGTCATGGGGGGTCATGGGGGGTCATAGGGGGGTCATGGGGGTCATTGGGGGGTCATGGGAGGGTCATGGGGGGTCATGGGGGTCATTGGGGGGGTCATTGGGGGGTCATGGGTGGTCATAGGGGGATCTTGGGGGGGTCATGGGGGGTCAGGGGGGGTCATTGGGGGGTCATTGGGGGGTCATACGGGGGTCTTGGTGGGTCATGGGGAGGTCATTGGGGGTCATGGGGGATCATTGGGGGTCATGGGGGGTCATTGGGGGGTCATGGGGGTCATGGGCGGGTCATGGGGGGTCATTAGGGGGGTCATGGGAGGGTCATGGGGGGTCATGGGGGGGCCATGGGGGGTCATGGGGGGGTCATGGGGGGTCATGGGGGGTCACAGGGGGGTCATGGGGGGGTCATGGGGGGGTCATGGGGGTCATAGGGGGGTAATGGGGGGCCATGGGGGGTCATGGGGGGGTCATGGAGAGGTCATGGGGGTCATGGGGGGTCATTGGGGGGTCATAGGGGGTCATGGGGGAGTCATGGGGAGGTCATTGGGGGGTCATGGGGGGTCATGGGGGGTCATGGGCGGGTCATAGGGGGGTCTTGAGGGGTCATGGGGAGGTCATTGGGGGGTCATGGGGGGGTCCTGGGGGGTCATGGGGGGTCATAGGGGGGTCTTGGGGGGGTCATGGGGGGGTCATAGGGGGTCATGGGGGGTCATGGGGGGGTCATGGTGGGGTCATGGGGGGGTCATGAGGGGTCATAGGGGGGTCATGGGGGGCCATGAGGGGGTCATGGGGGGTCATTGGGGGGTCATTGGGGGGTCATGTGAGGGTCATGGGGGGTCATGGGGGGTCATTGGGGGGGTCATTGGGGGGTCATGGGGGGTCATAGGGGGGTCTTGGGGAGTCATGGGGGGTCATTGGGGGGGTCATGGGTGGGTCATGGGGGGGTCATGGGGGGTCATGGGGGTCATTAGGGGGGTCATGGGGGGGTCATGGGGGTCATGGGGGGTCATTGGGGGGTCATTGGGGGGTCATAGGGGGGTCATGGGGGTCATGGGGGGGTCATGGGGGGTCATGGGGGGTCATGGGGGTCATAGGGGGGTCATGGGGGGTCATTGGGGGGTCATGGGAAGGTCATGGGGGGTCATGGGGGGTCATTTGGGGGGTCATTGGCGGGTCATGGGGGGGTCATAGGGTGGTCTTGGGGGGGTCATGGGGGTCAGGGGGGTCATTGGGGGGTCATTGGTGGGTCATGGGGGGTCATGGGGGTCATTGGGGGGGGTTATGGGGGGGTCACGGGGGGTCATGGGGGGGTCATGGGGGGTCATAGGGGGGTCATGTGGGGGTCATGGGGGGTCATGGGGGGGTCATGGGGGGTCATGGGGGCCATGGGGGGTCATTGGGGCGTCATTGGGGGGTCATGTGAGGGTCATGGGGGGTCATGGGGGGTCATTGGGGGGTCATTGCGGGGTCATTGGGGGTCATAGGGGGGCCATGGGGGGTCATGGGGGGTCAGGGGGCGGTCATGGGGGGTCATAGGGGGGTCATGGTGGGTCATTGGGGGGGTCATGGGAGTGTCATGGGGGGTCATCGGGGGTCATTTGGGGGTCATTGGGGGGTCATGGGGGGGTCATAGGGGGGTCTTGGGGGGTCATGGGGGGTCAGGGGGGTCATTGGGGTGGTCATTGGGGGGTCATGGGGGGTCATGGGGGTCATTGGGGGGGTCATGGGGGGGTCACGGGGGGGTCATTGGGGGTCATGGGGGGTCATGGGAGGTCATGGGGGGTCATTAGGGGGGTCATGGGGGGGTCATGGGTGGGTCATGGGGGGTCATGGGTGGGTCATGGGGGGTCATTGGGGGGGTCGTGGGAGGGTCATGGGGGGTCATGGGGGGTCATAGGGGGTCATGGGGGGTCATGGGGGGGTCATGGGGGGTCATGGGGGGGGTCATTGGGGGTCATAGGTTGGGTCATGGGGGGGTCATGGGGGTCATGGGGGGTAATAGGGGGTCATTGGGGGGTCATTGGGGGGTCATGGGAGGGTCTGGGGGGGTCATGGGGGGTCATTGGGGGTGTCATTGGGGGGTCATGGGGGGTCATAGGGGGGTCTTGGGGAGTCATGGGGGTCATTGGGGGGGTCATGGGTGGGTCATGGGGGGGTCATGGGGGGTCATGGGGGGTCATTAGGGGGGTCATGGGGGGGTCATGGGGGTCATGGGGGGTCATTGGGGGGTCATAGGGGGGTCATGGGGGGTCATGCGGGGTCATGGGGGGGTCATGGGGGGTCATAGGGGGGTCATGGGGGGTCATTGGGGGGTCATGGGAGGGTCATGGGGGGGTCATGGGGGGTCATTTGGGGGGTCATTGGTGGGTCATGGGGGGGTCATGGGGGGTCATGGGGGGGTCATGGGGGGTCATAGGGGGGTCATGGGGGTCATTGGGGGGTCATGGGAGGGTCATGGGGGGTCATGGGGGGTCATTGGGGGGTCATTGGGGGGTCATGGGTGGTCATAGGGGGATCTTGGGGGGTCATGGGGGGTCAGGGGGGTCATTGGGGGGTCATTGGGGTCATACGGGGGTCTTGGTGGGTCATGGGGAGGTCATTGGGGGTCATGGGGGGTCATTGGGGGGTCATGGGGGTCATGGGCGGGTCATGGGGGGTCTTTAGGTGGGTCATGGGAGGGTCATGGTGGGTCATGGGGGGGCCATGGGGGGTCATGGGGGGGTCATGGGGGGGTCATGGGGGTCATGGGGGGTCATGGGGGGGTCATGGGGGGTCATAGGGGGGTCATGGGGGGCCATGGGGGTCATGTGGGGGTCATGGAGAGGTCATGGGGTTCATGGGGGGGTCATTGGGGGGTCATAGGGGGTCATGGGGGAGTCATGGGGAGGTCATTGGGGGGTCATGGGGGTCATGGGGGGTCATGAGGGGTCATGGGGGGTCATAGGGGGGTCTTGAGGGGTCATGGGGAGGTCATTGGGGGGTCATGGGGGGGTCCTGGGGGGGTCATGGGGGGTCATTGGGGGGTCTTGGGGGGTCATGGGGGGTCATAGGGGGGTCATGGGGGGTCATGGGGGTCATGGGGGGTCATGGGGGGGTCATGGGGGGTCATAGGGGGGTCATGGGGGGGTCATGGGGGGTCATGGGGGGTCATGGGGGGTCATTGGGGGGTCATTGGGGGTCATGGGAGGTTCATGGGGGGTCATGGGGGGTCATTGGGGGGTCATGGGGGGTCATAGGGGGGTCTTGGGGAGTCATGGGGGGTCATTGGGGGGGTCATGGGTGGGTCATGGGGGGGTCATGGGGGGTCATGGGGGGTCATTAGGGGGGTCATGGGGGGTCATGGGGGGTCATGGGGGGTCATGGGGGGTCATGGGGGGTCATAGGGGGGTCATGGGGGGGTCATGGGGGGTCATGGGGGGTCATGGGGGGTCATTGGGGGGTCATTGGGGGGTCATGGGAGGGTCATGGGGGGTCATGGGGGGTCATTGGGGGGTCATTGGGGGGTCATGGGGTCATAGGGGGGTCTTGGGGAGTCATGGGGGGTCATTGGGGGGTCATGGGTGGGTCATGGGGGGGTCATGGGGGGTCATGGGGGGTCATTAGGGGGGTCATGGGGGGGTCATGGGGGGTCATGGGGGTTCATGGGGGGTCATTGGGGGGGTCATTGGGGGGTCATAGGGGGGTCATGGGGGGTCATGGGGGGTCATGGGGGGGTCATGGGGGGTCATAGGGGGGTCATGGGGGTCATTGGGGGGGTCATGGGAGGGTCATGGGGGGTCATGAGGGGTCATTTGGGGGGTCATTGGGGGGTCATGGGGGGGTCATAGGGTGGTCTTGGGGGGGTCATGGGGGGTCATGGGGGGTCATAGGGGGGTCATGGGGGTCATTGGGGGGTCATGGGAGGGTCATGGGGGGTCATGGGGGTCATTGGGGGGGTCATTGGGGGGTCATGGGTGGTCATAGGGGGATCTTGGGGGGGTCATGGGGGGTCAGGGGGGGTCATTGGGGGGTCATTGGGGGGTCATACGGGGGTCTTGGTGGGTCATGGGGAGGTCATTGGGGGTCATGGGGGATCATTGGGGGTCATGGGGGGTCATTGGGGGTCATGGGGGTCATGGGCGGGTCATGGGGGGTCATTAGGGGGGTCATGGGAGGGTCATGGGGGGTCATGGGGGGGCCATGGGGGGTCATGGGGGGTCATGGGGGGGTCATGGGGGGTCACGGGGGGGTCATGGGGGGGTCATGGGGGGGTCATGGGGGTCATAGGGGGGTAATGGGGGGCCATGGGGGGTCATGGGGGGGTCATGGAGAGGTCATGGGGGTCATGGGGGGTCATTGGGGGGTCATAGGGGGTCATGGGGGAGTCATGGGGAGGTCATTGGGGGGTCATGGGGGGTCATTGGGGGGGTCAGGGGAGGGTCATGGGGGGTCATCGGGGTCATTTGGGGGGTCATTGGGGGTCATGGGGGGGTCATAGGGGGGTCTTGGGGGGATCATGGGGGGTCAGGGGGGGTCATTGGGGTGGTCATTGGGGGGTCATGGGGGGTCATGGGGGTCATTGGGGGGGTCATGGGGGGGTCATGGGGGGTCATGGGGGGTCATGGGGGGTCATGGGGGGTCATGGGAGGTCATGGGGGTCATTAGGGGGGTCATGGGGGGGTCTTGGGTGGGTCATGGGGGGTCATTGGGGGGGTCGTGGGAGGGTCATGGAGGGTCATGGGGGGTCATAGGGGGGTCATGGGGGGTCATGGGGGGGTCATGGGGGGTCATGGGGGGGTCATTGGGGGTCATAGGGGGGTCATGGGGGGGTCATGGGGGTCATGGGGGGTCATGGGGGGTCATTGGGGGGTCATTGGGGGGTCATGGGAGGGTCATGGGGGGTCATGGGGGGTCATTGGGGGGGTCATTGGGGGGTCATGGGGGGTCATTGGGGGGGTCATTGGGGGGTCATGGGGGGTCATAGGGGGGTCTTGGGGAGTCATGGGGGGTCATTGGGGGGGTCATGGGTGGGTCATGGGGGGTCATGGGGGGTCATGGGGGGTCATTGGGGGGGTCATGGGTGGGTCATGGGGGGGTCATGGGGGGTCATGGGGGGTCATAGGGGGTCATGGGGGGGGTCATGGGGGGTCATGGGGGGTCATGGGGGGTCATTGGGGGGTCATTGGGGGGTCATGGGAGGGTCATGGGGGGTCATGGGGGGTCATTGGGGGGTCATTGGGGGGTCATGGGGTCATAGGGGGGTCTTGGGGAGTCATGGGGGTCATTGGGGGGTCATGGGTGGGTCATGGGGGGGTCATGGGGGGTCATGGGGGGTCATTAGGGGGGTCATGGGGGGGTCATGGGGGGTCATGGGGGTTCATGGGGGGTCATTGGGGGGGTCATTGGGGGGTCATAGGGGGGTCATGGGGGGTCATGGGGGGTCATGGGGGGGTCATGGGGGGTCATAGGGGGGTCATGGGGGTCATTGGGGGGGTCATGGGAGGGTCATGGGGGGTCATGAGGGGTCATTTGGGGGGTCATTGGGGGGTCATGGGGGGTCATAGGGTGGTCTTGGGGGGGTCATGGGGGGTCATGGGGGGTCATAGGGGGGTCATGGGGGTCATTGGGGGGTCATGGGAGGGTCATGGGGGGTCATGGGGGTCATTGGGGGGGTCATTGGGGGGTCATGGGTGGTCATAGGGGGATCTTGGGGGGGTCATGGGGGGTCAGGGGGGGTCATTGGGGGGTCATTGGGGGGTCATACGGGGGTCTTGGTGGGTCATGGGGAGGTCATTGGGGGTCATGGGGGATCATTGGGGGTCATGGGGGGTCATTGGGGGGTCATGGGGGTCATGGGCGGGTCATGGGGGGTCATTAGGGGGGTCATGGGAGGGTCATGGGGGGTCATGGGGGGGCCATGGGGGGTCATGGGGGGGTCATGGGGGGTCATGGGGGGGTCACAGGGGGGTCATGGGGGGGTCATGGGGGGGTCATGGGGGTCATAGGGGGGTAATGGGGGGCCATGGGGGGTCATGGGGGGGTCATGGAGAGGTCATGGGGGTCATGGGGGGTCATTGGGGGGTCATAGGGGGTCATGGGGGAGTCATGGGGAGGTCATTGGGGGGTCATGGGGGGTCATGGGGGGTCATGGGCGGGTCATAGGGGGGTCTTGAGGGGTCATGGGGAGGTCATTGGGGGGTCATGGGGGGGTCCTGGGGGGTCATGGGGGGTCATAGGGGGGTCTTGGGGGGGTCATGGGGGGGTCATAGGGGGTCATGGGGGGTCATGGGGGGGTCATGGTGGGGTCATGGGGGGGTCATGAGGGGTCATAGGGGGGTCATGGGGGGCCATGAGGGGGTCATGGGGGGTCATTGGGGGGTCATTGGGGGGTCATGTGAGGGTCATGGGGGGTCATGGGGGGTCATTGGGGGGGTCATTGGGGGGTCATGGGGGGTCATAGGGGGGTCTTGGGGAGTCATGGGGGGTCATTGGGGGGGTCATGGGTGGGTCATGGGGGGGTCATGGGGGGTCATGGGGGTCATTAGGGGGGTCATGGGGGGGTCATGGGGGTCATGGGGGGTCATTGGGGGGTCATTGGGGGGTCATAGGGGGGTCATGGGGGTCATGGGGGGGTCATGGGGGGTCATGGGGGGGTCATGGGGGTCATAGGGGGGTCATGGGGGGTCATTGGGGGGTCATGGGAAGGTCATGGGGGGTCATGGGGGGTCATTTGGGGGGTCATTGGCGGGTCATGGGGGGGTCATAGGGTGGTCTTGGGGGGGTCATGGGGGTCAGGGGGGTCATTGGGGGGTCATTGGTGGGTCATGGGGGGTCATGGGGGTCATTGGGGGGGGTTATGGGGGGGTCACGGGGGGTCATGGGGGGGTCATGGGGGGTCATAGGGGGGTCATGTGGGGGTCATGGGGGGTCATGGGGGGGTCATGGGGGGTCATGGGGGCCATGGGGGGTCATTGGGGCGTCATTGGGGGGTCATGTGAGGGTCATGGGGGGTCATGGGGGGTCATTGGGGGGTCATTGCGGGGTCATTGGGGGTCATAGGGGGGTCATGGGGGGTCATGGGGGGTCAGGGGGCGGTCATGGGGGGTCATAGGGGGGTCATGGTGGGTCATTGGGGGGGTCATGGGAGTGTCATGAGGGGTCATCGGGGGTCATTTGGGGGTCATTGGGGGGTCATGGGGGGGTCATAGGGGGGTCTTGGGGGGTCATGGGGGGTCAGGGGGGTCATTGGGGTGGTCATTGGGGGGTCATGGGGGGTCATGGGGGTCATTGGGGGGGTCATGGGGGGGTCACGGGGGGGTCATTGGGGGTCATGGGGGGTCATGGGAGGTCATGGGGGGTCATTAGGGGGGTCATGGGGGGGTCATGGGTGGGTCATGGGGGGTCATGGGTGGGTCATGGGGGGTCATTGGGGGGGTCGTGGGAGGGTCATGGGGGGTCATGGGGGGTCATAGGGGGTCATGGGGGGTCATGGGGGGGTCATGGGGGGTCATGGGGGGGGTCATTGGGGGTCATAGGTTGGGTCATGGGGGGGTCATGGGGGTCATGGGGGGTAATAGGGGGTCATTGGGGGGTCATTGGGGGGTCATGGGAGGGTCTGGGGGGGTCATGGGGGGTCATTGGGGGTGTCATTGGGGGGTCATGGGGGGTCATAGGGGGGTCTTGGGGAGTCATGGGGGTCATTGGGGGGGTCATGGGTGGGTCATGGGGGGGTCATGGGGGGTCATGGGGGGTCATTAGGGGGGTCATGGGGGGTCATGGGGGTCATGGGGGGTCATTGGGGGGTCATAGGGGGGTCATGGGGGGTCATGCGGGGTCATGGGGGGGTCATGGGGGGTCATAGGGGGGTCATGGGGGGTCATTGGGGGGTCATGGGAGGGTCATGGGGGGTCATGGGGGGTCATTTGGGGGGTCATTGGGGGGTCATGGTGGGGTCATGGGGGGTCATGGGGGGGTCATGGGGGGTCATAGGGGGGTCATGGGGGTCATTGGGGGGTCATGGGAGGGTCATGGGGGGTCATGGGGGGTCATTGGGGGGTCATTGGGGGTCATGGGTGGTCATAGGGGGATCTTGGGGGGTCATGGGGGGTCAGGGGGGTCATTGGGGGGTCATTGGGGTCATACGGGGGTCTTGGTGGGTCATGGGGAGGTCATTGGGGGTCATGGGGGGTCATTGGGGGGGTCATGGGGGTCATGGGCGGGTCATGGGGGGTCTTTAGGTGGGTCATGGGAGGGTCATGGTGGGTCATGGGGGGGCCATGGGGGGGTCATGGTGGGTCATGGGGGGGCCATGGGGGGTCATGGGAGGGGTCATGGGGGGGGTCATGGGGGTCATGGGGGGTCATGGGGGGGTCATGGGGGGGTCATGGGGGGTCATAGGGGGGTCATGGGGGGCCATGGGGGGTCATGTGGGGGTCATGGAGAGGTCATGGGGTTCATGGGGGGGTCATTGGGGGGTCATAGGGGGTCATGGGGGAGTCATGGGGAGGTCATTGGGGGGTCATGGGGGTCATGGGGGGTCATGAGGGGTCATGGGGGGTCATAGGGGGGTCTTGAGGGGTCATGGGGAGGTCATTGGGGGGTCATGGGGGGGTCCTGGGGGGGTCATGGGGGGTCATTGGGGGGTCTTGGGGGGTCATGGGGGGTCATAGGGGGGTCATGGGGGGTCATGGGGGTCATGGGGGGTCATGGGGGGGTCATGGGGGGTCATAGGGGGTCATGGGGGGGTCATGGGGGGTCATGGGGGGTCATGGGGGGTCATTGGGGGGTCATTGGGGGTCATGGGAGGTTCATGGGGGGTCATGGGGGGTCATTGGGGGGTCATGGGGGGTCATAGGGGGGTCTTGGGGAGTCATGGGGGGTCATTGGGGGGGTCATGGGTGGGTCATGGGGGGGTCATGGGGGGTCATGGGGGGTCATTAGGGGGGTCATGGGGGGTCATGGGGGGTCATGGGGGGTCATGGGGGGTCATGGGGGGTCATAGGGGGGTCATGGGGGGGGGTCATGGGGGGTCATGGGGGGTCATGGGGGGTCATTGGGGGGTCATTGGGGGGTCATGGGAGGGTCATGGGGGGTCATGGGGGGTCATTGGGGGGTCATTGGGGGGTCATGGGGTCATAGGGGGGTCTTGGGGAGTCATGGGGGGTCATTGGGGGGTCATGGGTGGGTCATGGGGGGGTCATGGGGGGTCATGGGGGGTCATTAGGGGGGTCATGGGGGGGTCATGGGGGGTCATGGGGGTTCATGGGGGGTCATTGGGGGGTCATTGGGGGGTCATAGGGGGGTCATGGGGGGTCATGGGGGGTCATGGGGGGGTCATGGGGGGTCATAGGGGGGTCATGGGGGTCATTGGGGGGGTCATGGGAGGGTCATGGGGGGTCATGAGGGGTCATTTGGGGGGTCATTGGGGGGTCATGGGGGGGTCATAGGGTGGTCTTGGGGGGGGTCATGGGGGGTCATGGGGGGTCATAGGGGGGTCATGGGGGTCATTGGGGGGTCATGGGAGGGTCATGGGGGGTCATGGGGGTCATTGGGCGGGTCATTGGGGGGTCATGGGTGGTCATAGGGGGATCTTGGGGGGGTCATGGGGGGTCAGGGGGGGTCATTGGGGGGTCATTGGGGGGTCATACGGGGGTCTTGGTGGGTCATGGGGAGGTCATTGGGGGTCATGGGGGATCATTGGGGGTCATGGGGGGTCATTGGGGGTCATGGGGGTCATGGGCGGGTCATGGGGGGTCATTAGGGGGGTCATGGGAGGGTCATGGGGGGTCATGGGGGGGCCATGGGGGGTCATGGGGGGTCATGGGGGGGTCATGGGGGGTCACGGGGGGGTCATGGGGGGGTCATGGGGGGGTCATGGGGGTCATAGGGGGGTAATGGGGGGCCATGGGGGGTCATGGGGGGGTCATGGAGAGGTCATGGGGGTCATGGGGGGTCATTGGGGGGTCATAGGGGGTCATGGGGGAGTCATGGGGAGGTCATTGGGGGGTCATGGGGGGTCATGGGGGGTCATGGGGGGGTCATAGGGGGGTCTTGAGGGGTCATGGGGAGGTCATTGGGGGGTCATGGGGGGGTCCTGGGGGGTCATGGGGGGTCATAGGGGGGTCTTGGGGGGTCATGGGGGGGTCATAGGGGGTCATGGGGGGTCATGGGGGGGTCATGGGGGGGTCATGGGGGGGTCATGAGGGGTCATAGGGGGGTCATGGGGGGCCATGAGGGGGTCAAGGGGGGTCATTGGGGGGTCATTGGGGGGTCATGTGAGGGTCATGGGGGGTCATGGGGGGTCATTGGGGGGGTCATTGGGGGGTCATGGGGGGTCATAGGGGGGTCTTGGGGAGTCATGGGGGGTCATTGGGGGGTCATGGGTGGGTCATGGGGGGGTCATGGGGGGTCATGGGGGTCATTAGGGGGGTCATGGGGGGGTCATGGGGGTCATGGGGGGTCATTGGGGGGTCATTGGGGGGTCATAGGGGGGTCATGGGGGGTCATGGGGGGTCATGGGGGGTCATGGGGGGGTCATGGGGGGTCATAGGGGGGTCATGGGGGGTCATTGGGGGGTCATGGGAAGGTCATGGGGGGTCATGGGGGGTCATTTGGGGGGTCATTTGGGGGGTCATTGGCGGGTCATGGGGGGGTCATAGGGTGGTCTTGGGGGGGTCATGGGGGTCAGGGGGGTCATTGGGGGGTCATTGGTGGGTCATGGGGGGTCATGGGGGTCATTGGGGGGGGTTATGGGGGGGTCACGGGGGGTCATGGGGGGGTCATGGGGGGTCATAGGGTGGTCATGTTAGGGTCATGGGGGGTCATGGGGGGGTCATGGGGGGTCATGGGGGCCATGGGGGGTCATTGGGGGGTCATTGGGGGGTCATGTGAGGGTCATGGGGGGTCATGGGGGGTCATTGGGGGGGTCATTGCGGGGTCATTGGGGGTCATAGGGGGGTCATGGGGGGTCATGGGGGGTCAGGGGGCAGTCATGGGGGGTCATAGGGGGGTCATGGGGGGTCATTGGGGGGGTCATGGGAGTGTCATGGGGGGTCATCGGGGGTCATTTGGGGGTCATTGGGGGGTCATGGGGGGGTCATAGGGGGGTCATGGGGGGTCATGGGGGGTCATGGGGGGGTCATGGGGGGGTCATAGGGGGGTCATGGGGGGTCATTGGGGGGGTCAGGGGAGGGTCATGGGGGGTCATCGGGGGTCATTTGGGGGGTCATTGGGGGGTCATGGGGGGTCATAGGGGGGTCTTGGGGGGATCATGGGGGGTCAGGGGGGGTCATTGGGGTGGTCATTGGGGGGTCATGGGGGGTCATGGGGGTCATTGGGGGGGTCATAGGGGGGTCATGGGGGGTCATGGGGGGTCATGGGAGGTCATGGGGGGTCATTAGGGGGGTCATGGGGGCGTCATGGGTGGGTCATGGGGGGTCATTGGGGGGGTCATGGGAGGGTCATGGAGGGTCATGGGGGGTCATAGGGGGGTCATGGGGGGTCATAGGGGGGTCATGGGGGGTCATGGGGGGTCATTGGGGGTCATAGGGGGGTCATGGGGGGGTCATGGGGGGTCATAGGGGGTCATGGGGGGTCATTGGGGGGTCATTGGGGGTCATGGGAGGGTCATGGGGGGTCATGGGGGGTCATTCGGGGGTCATTTGGGGGTCATGGGGGGTCATAGGGGGGTCTTGGGGAGTCATGGGGGGTCATTGGGGGGTCATAGGTGGGTCATGGGGGGTCATGGGGGGTCATGGGGGGTCATTAGGGGGGTCATGGGGGGGTCATGGGGGGTCATGGGGGGTCATGGGGGGTCATTGGGGGGGTCATTGGGGGGTCATAGGGGGGTCATGGGGGGTCATGCGGGGTCATGGGGGGTCATGGGGGGTCATAGGGGGGTCATGGGGGGTCATTGGGGGGGTCATGGGAGGGTCATGGGGGGTCATGGGGGTTATTTGGGGGGTCATTGGGGGGTCATGGGGGGGTCATGGGGGGTCATGGGGGTTCATGGGGGGTCATAGGGGGGTCATGGGGGTCATTGGGGGGTCATGGGAGGGTCATGGGGGTCATGGGGGGTCATTGGGGGGGTCATTGGGGGGTCATGGGGGGGTCATAGGGGGGTCTTGGGGGGGTCATGGGGGGTCAGGGGGGGTCATTGGGGGGTCATTGGGGGTCATAAGGGGGTCTTGGTGGGTCATGGGGAGGTCATTGGGGGTCATGGGGGGTCATTGGGGGTCATGGGGGGGTCATTGGGGGGTCATGGGGGTCATGGGTGGGTCATGGGGGGTCATTAGGGGGGTCATGGGAGGGTCATGGTGGGTCATGGGGGGCCATGGGGGGTCATGGGGGGGTCATGGGGGGGTCATGGGGGTCATGGGGGGTCATGGGGGGGTCATGGGGGGTCATGGGGGGTCATAGGGGGGACATGGGGGGCCATGGGGGTCATGGGGGGGTCATGGAGAGGTCATGGGGGTCATGGGGGGGTCATTGGGGGGTCAGAGGGGGTCATGGGGGAGTCATGGGGAGGTCATTGGGGGGTCATGGGGGGTCATGGGGGGGTCATGGGGGGGTCATGGGGGGTCATAGGGGGGTCTTGAGGGGTCATGGGGAGGTCATTGGGGGGTCATGGGGGGGTCCTGGGGGGGTCATGGGGGTCATTGGGGGGTCTTGGGGGTCATGGGGGGGTCATAGGGGGGTCATGGGGGGTCATGGGGGGGTCATGGGGGGTCATGGGTGGGTCATTGGGGGTCATAGGGGGGTCATGGGGGGTCATGGGGGGTCATGGGGGGGTCATGGGGGGTCATTGGGGGGTCATTGGGGGGTCATGGGAGGGTCATGGGGGGTCATGGGGGGTCATTGGGGGGGTCATTGGGGGGTCATGGGGGGTCATAGGGGGTCTTGGGGAGTCATGGGGGGTCATTGGGGGGGTCATGGGTGGGTCATGGGGGGTCATGGGGGGTCATGGGGGGTCATTAGGGGGGTCATGGGGGGGTCATGGGGGGTCATGAGGGGTCATAGGGGGTGATTGGGGGGGTCATTGGGGGGTCATAGGGGGGTCATGGGGGGTCATGGGGGGTCATGGGGGGTCATGGGGGGTCATAGGGGGGTCATGGGGGGTCATTGGGGGGGTCATGGGAAGGTCATGGGGGTCATGGGGGGTCATTTGGGGGGTCATTGGGGGGTCATGGGGGGTCATAGGGTGGTCTTGGGGGAGTCATGGGGGTCAGGGGGGGTCATTGGGGGGTCATTGGTGGGTCATGGGGGGTCATGGGGGTCATTGGGGGGGGTCATGGGGGGGTCACGGGGGGTCATGGGGGGTCATGGGGGGTCATAGGGGGGTCATGGGGGGGTCATGGGGGGTCATGGGGGGGTCATGGGGGGGTCATGGGGGGGTCATGGGGGGCCATGGGGGGTCATTGGGGGGTCATTGGGGGGTCATGGGAGGGTCATGGGGGGTCATTGGGGGTCATAGGGGGTCATTAGGGGGGTCATGGGGGGGTCATGGGGGTCATGGGGGTCATGGGGGGTCATTGGGGGGTCATTGGGGGTCATAGGGGGGTCATGGGGGGTCATGGGGGGTCAGGGGGGGTCATCGGGGGTCATAGGGGGGTCATGGGGGATCATTGGGGGTCATGGGGGGTCATTGGGGGGTCATGGGGGGTCATGGGGGGTCATGGGGGTCATTGGGGGGGTCATGGGGGGGTCACGGGGGGTCATGGGGGGTCATGGGGGGGTCATGGGAGGTCATGGGGGGTCATGGGGGGGTCATGGGGAGGTCATGGGTGGGTCATGGGGGGTCATTGGGGGGGTCATGGGAGGGTCATGGGGGGTCATGGGGGTCATAGGGGGGTCATGGGGGGTCATGGGGGGGTCATGGGGGGTCATGGGGGGTCATTGGGGGTCATAGGGGGTCATGGGGGGGTCATGGGGGGTCATGGGGGGTCATGTGGGTTCATTTGGGGGTCATTGGGGGGTCATGGGAGGGTCATGGGGGGTCATGGGGGGTCATTGGGGGGGTCATTGGGGGTCATGGGGGTCATAGGGGGGTCTTCGGGAGTCATGGGGGGTCATTGGGGGGGTCATGGGTGGGTCATGGGGGGGTCATGGGGGGTCATGGGGGGTCATAGGGGGGTCATGGGGGGGTCATGGGGGGTCATGGGGGGTCATGGGGGGTCATTGGGGGGTCATTGGGGGGTCATGGGAGGGTCATGGGGGGTCATGGGGGGTCATTGGGGGGTCATTGGGGGGTCATGGGGGTCATAGGGGGGTCTTGGGGAGTCATGGGGGGTCATTGGGGGGGTCATGGGTGGGTCATGGGGGGGTCATGGGGGGTCATGGGGGGTCATTAGGGGGGTCATGGGGGGTCATGGGGGGTCATGGGGGTTCATGGGGGGTCATTGGGGGGGTCATTGGGGGGTCATAGGGGGGTCATGGGGGGCCATGGGGGGTCATGGGGGGTCATGGAGAGGTCATGGGGGTCATGGGGGGGTCATTGGGGGGTCATAGGGGGTCATGGGGGAGTCATGGGGAGGTCGTTGGGGGGTCATGGGGGGTCATGGGGGGTCATGGGGGGTCATGGGGGGTCATAGGGGGGTCTTGAGGGGTCATGGGGAGGTCATTGGGGGGTCATGGGGGGTCCTGGGGGGTCATGGGGGGTCATAGGGGGGGTCATGGGGGGGTCATAGGGGGTCATGGGGGTCATGGGGGGTCATGGGGGGGTCATGGGGGGTCATGAGGGGTCATAGGGGGGTCATGGGGGGCCATGAGGGGTCATGGGGGGTCATTGGGGGGTCATTGGGGGTTCATGTGAGGGTCATGGGGGGTCATGGGGGGTCATTGGGGGGGTCATTGGGGGGTCATGGGGGGTCATAGGGGGGTCTTGGGGAGTCATGGGGGGTCATTGGGGGGGTCATGGGTGGGTCATGGGGGGGTCATGGGGGGTCATGGGGGGTCATTAGGGGGGTCATGGGGGGGTCATGGGGGGGTCATGGGGGGTCATTGGGGGGGTCATTGGGGGGTCATAGGGGGGTCATGGGGGGTCATGGGGGGTCATGGGGGGTCATGGGGGGTCATGGGGGGGTCATAGGGGGGTCATGGGGGGTCATTGGGGGGTCATGGGAAGGTCATGGGGGGTCATGGGGGGTCATTTGGGGGGTCATTGGCGGGTCATGGGGGGTCAAAGGGTGGTCTTGGGGGGGTCATGGGGGGTCAGGGGGGTCATTGGGGGGTCATTGGTGGGTCATGGGGGGTCATGGGGGTCATTGGGGGGTCATGGGGGGGTCACGGGGGTCATGGGGGGGTCATGGGGGGTCATAGGGGGGTCATGTGGGGGTCATGGGGGTCATGGGGGGGTCATGGGGGGTCATGGGGGGCCATGGGGGGTCATTGGGGGGTCATTGGGGGGTCATGGGAGGGTCATGGGGGGTCATGGGGGGTCATTGGGGGGGTCATTGGGGGGTCATTGGGGGTCATAGGGGGGTCTTGGGGAGTCATGGGGGGTCATTGGGGGGGTCATGGGTGGGTCATGGGGGGGTCATGGGGGGTCATGGGGGGTCATTAGGGGGGTCATGGGGGGGTCATGGGGGGTCATGGGGGGTCATGGGGGGTCATGGGGGGTCATTGGGGGGTCATTGGGGGGTCATAGGGGGGTCATGGGGGGTCATGGGGGGTCAGGGGGCGGTCATGGGGGGTCATAGGGGGGTCATGGGGGGTCATTGGGGGGGTCATGGGAGGGTCATGGGGGGTCATCGGGGGTCATTTGGGGGGTCATTGGGGGGTCATGGGGGGGTCATAGGGGGTCTTGGGGGGGTCATGGGGGGTCAGGGGGGGTCATTGGGGTGGTCATTGGGGGGTCATGGGGGGTCATGGGGGTCATTGGGGGGGTCATGGGGGGGTCACGGGGGGGTCATGGGGGGTCATTTGGGGGTCATGGGAGGTCATGGGGGGTCATTAGGGGGGTCATGGGGGGGTCATGGGTGGATCATGGGGGGGTCATGGGTGGGTCATGGGGGGTCATTGGGGGGGTCGTGGGAGGGTCATGGGGGGTCATGGGGGGTCATAGGGGGGTCATGGGGGGTCATGGGGGGGTCATGGGGGGTCATGGGGGGGTCATTGGGGTCATAGGGGGGTCATGGGGGGGTCATGGGGGGTCATGGGGGGTAATGGGGGGTCATTGGGGGGTCATTGGGGGGTCATGGGAGGGTCTGGGGGGGTCATGGGGGGTCATTGGGGGGTCATTGGGGGGTCATGGGGGGTCATAGGGGGGTCTTGGGGAGTCATGGGGGGTCATTGGGGGGGTCATGGGTGGGTCATGGGGGGGTCATGGGGGGGTCATGGGGGGTCATTTGGGGGGTCATGGGGGGTCATGGGGGGTCATGGGGGGTCATGGGGGTCATTGGGGGGGTCATTGGGGGGTCATAGGGGGGTCATGGGGGGTCATGCGGGGTCATGGGGGGGTCATGGGGGGTCATAGGGGGGTCATGGGGGGTCATTGGGGGGGTCATGGGAGGGTCATGGGGGGTCATGGGGGGTCATTTGGGGGTCATTGGGGGGTCATGGGGGGGTCATGGGGGGTCATGGGGGGGGTCATGGGGGGTCATAGGGGGGTCATGGGGGTCATTGGGTGGGTCATGGGAGGGTCATGGGGGGTCATGGGGGGTCATTGGGGGGGGTCATTGGGGGGTCATGGGGGGGTCATAGGGGGGTCTTGGGGGGGTCATGGGGGGGTCAGGGGGGGTCATTGGGGGGTCATTGGGGGGTCATACGGGGGTCTTGGTGGGTCATGGGGAGGTCATTGGGGGTCATGGGGGGTCATTGGGGGGGTCATGGGGGTCATGGGCGGGTCATGGGGGGTCATTAGGTGGGTCATGGGAGGGTCATGGTGGGTCATGGGGGGGCCCATGGGGGGTCATGGGGGGGTCATGGGGGGGTCATGGGGGTCATGGGGGGTCATGGGGGGTCATGGGGGGGTCATGGGGGGGTCATGGGGGGTCATAGGGGGGGTCATGGGGGCCATGGGGGGTCATGTGGGGGTCATGGAGAGGTCATGGGGGTCATGGGGGGGTCATTGGGGGGTCATAGGGGGGTCATGGGGGAGTCATGGGGAGGTCATTGGGGGGTCATGGGGGGTCATGGGGGGGTCATGGGGGGGTCATGGGGGGTCATAGGGGGGTCTTGAGGGGTCATGGGGAGGTCATTGGGGGGTCATGGGGGGGGTCCTGGGGGGGTCATGGGGGTTCATTGGGGGGTCTTGGGGGGGTCATGGGGGGGTCATAGGGGGGTCATGGGGGGTCATGGGGGGGTCACGGGGGGTCATGGGGGGGTCATGGGGGGTCATAGGGGGGTCATGGGGGGGTCATGGGGGGTCATGGGGGGTCATGGGGGGTCATTGGGGGGTCATTGGGGGGTCATGGGAGGGTCATGGGGGGTCGTGGGGGGTCATTGGGGGGGGTCATTGGGGGGTCATGGGGGGTCATAGGGGGGTCTTGGGGAGTCATGGGGGGTCATTGGGGGGGTCATGGGTGGGCATGGGGGTGGTCATGGGGGTCATGGGGGTCATGGGGGGTCATTAGGGGGGTCATGGGGGGGTCATGGGGGTCATGCGGGGTCATGGGGGTCATTGGGGGGGGTCATTGGGGGGTCATAGGGGGGTCATGGATGGTCATGGGGGTCATGGGGGGTCATGGGGTGGTCATGGGGGGTCATAGGGGGGTCATGGGGGGTCATTGGGGGGGTCATGGGAAGGTCATGGGGGTCATGGGGGCCATGGGGGGTCATTGGGGGGTCATGGGAGGGTCATGGGGGGTCATGGGGGGTCATTGGGGGGTCATTGGGGGGTCATTGGGGGTCATAGGGGGGTCTTGGGGAGTCATGGGGGGTCATTGGGGGGTCATGGGTGGGTCATGGGGGGTCATGGGGGGTCATGGGGGGTCATTAGGGGGGTCATGGGGGGGTCATGGGGGGTCATGGGGGGTCATGGGGGGTTATTGGGGGGGTCATTGGGGGGTCATAGGGTGGTCATGGGGGGTCATGGGGGGTCGGGGGGGGTCATGGGGGGTCATAGGGGGGTCATGGGGGGTCATTGGGGGGTCATGGGAGGGTCATGGGGGGTCATCGGGGGTCATTTGGGGGTCATTGGGGGGTCATGGGGGGTCATAGGGGGGTCTTGGGGGGTCATGAGGGGTCAGGGGGGGTCATTGGGGTGGTCATTAGGGGGTCATGGGGGGTCATGGGGGTCATTGGGGGGTCATGGGGGGGTCACGGGGGGGTCAGGGGGGGTCATGGGGGGGTCATGGGAGGTCATGGGGTCATTAGGGGGGTCATGGGGAAGTCATGGGTGGGTCATGTGGGGTCATTGGGGGGGTCGTGGGAGGGTCATGGGGGGTCATGGGGGTCATAGGGGGGGTCATGGGGGGTCATGGGGGGTCATAGGGGGGTCATGGGGGGTCATGGGGGGTCATGGGGGGGTCATTGGGGGTCATAGGGGGTTATGGGGGGGTCATGGGGGTCATGGGGGGTCATGTGGGGTCATTGGGGGGTCATTGGGGGGTCATGGGGGTCATTGGGGGGGTTATTGGGGGGTCATGGGGGGTCATAGGGGGGTCTTGGGGAGTCATGGGGGTCATTGGGGGGGTCATGGGTGGGTTATGGGGGGTTCATGGGGGGGTCATGGGTGGTCATGGGGGGTCATAGGGGGGTCATGGGGGGGGTCATGGGGGGTCATGGGGGGGTCATGGGGGTCATTGGGGGGTCATTGGGGGGTCATGGGAGGGTCATGGGGGTCATGGGGGGTCATTGGGGGGTCATTGGGGGGTCATGGGGGGTCATAGGGGGGTCTTGGGGAGTCATGGGGGGTCATTGGGGGTCATGGGTGGGTCATGGGGGGTCATGGGGGGTCATGGGGGGTCATTAGGGGGGTCATGGGGGGGTCATGGGGGGTCATGGGGGGTCATGGGGGGTCATTGGGGGGTCATTGGGGGGTCATAGGGGGGTCATGGGGGGTCATGGGGGGTCATGGGGGGTCATGGGGGGGTCATGGGGGGTCATAGGGGGTCATGGGGGGTCATTGGGGGGGTCATGGGAGGGGTCATGGGGGGTCATGAGGGGTCATTTGGGGGGTCATTGGGGGGTCATGGGGGGTCATAGGGTGGTCTTGGGGGGGTCATGGGGGGTCATGGGGGGTCATAGGGGGGTCATGGGGGTCATTGGGGGGTCATGGGAGGGTCATGGGGGGTCATGGGGGGTCATTGGGGGGGTCATTGGGGGATCATGGGTGGTCATAGGGGGATCTTGGGGGGTCATGGGGGGTCAGGGGGGGTCATTGGGGGGACATTGGGGGTCATACGGGGGTCTTGGTGGGTCATGGGGAGGTCATTGGGGGTCATGGGGGATCATTGGGGGTCATGGGGGGTCATTGGGGGGGTCATGGGGGTCATGGGCGGGTCATGGGGGGTCATTAGGGGGTCATGGGAGGGTCATGGGGGGTCATGGGGGGCCATGGGGGGTCATGGGGGGGTCATGGGGGGGTCATGGGGGTCATGGGGGGGTCATGGGGGGGTCATGGGGGGGTCATGGGGGGTCATGGGGGGTCATGGGGGGGTCATGGGGGGGTCATAGGGGGGTCTTGAGGGGTCATGGGGAGGTCATTGGGGGGTCATGGGGGGGTCCTGGGGGGTCATGTGGGGTCATAGGGGGGTCTTGGGGGGGTCATGGGGGGTCATAGGGGGGTCATGGGGGTCATGGGGGGGTCATGGGGGGGTCATGGGGGGGGTCATGGGGGGTCATGAGGGGTCATAGGGGGGTCATAGGGGGTCATGAGGGGGTCATGGGGGGTCATTGGGGGGTCATTGGGGGGTCATGTGAGGGTCATGGGGGTCATGGGGGGTCATTGGGGGGTCATTGGGGGGTCATGGGGGGTCATGGGGGGTCATGGGGGGTCATGGGGGGGTCATTGGGGGGGTCATGGGTGGGTCATGGGGGGTCATGGGGGGTCATGGGGGTCATTAGGGGGGTCATGGGGGGTCATGGGGGGTCATGGGGGGGTCATTGGGGGGTCATTGGGGGGTCATAGGGGGTCATGGGGGGTCATGGGGGGTCATGGGGGGTCATGGGGGGGTCATGGGGGGTCATAGGGGGGTCATGGGGGGTCATTGTTGGGTCATGGGAAGGTCATGGGGGGTCATGGGGGGTCATTTGGGGGGTCATTGGCGGGTCATGGGGGGGTCATAGGGTGGTCTTGGGGGGGGTCATGGGGGGTCAGGGGGGGTCAATGGGGGGTCATTGGTGGGTCATGGGGGGTCATGGGGGTCATTGGGGGGGTCATGGGGGGGTCACGGGGGGTCATGGGGGGGTCATGGGGGGTCATAGGGGGGTCATGAGGGGGTCATGGGGGGTCATGGGGGGGTCATGGGGGGTCATGGGGGGCCATAGGGGGTCATTGGGGGGTTATTGGGGGGTCATGGGAGGGTCATGGGGGTCATGGGGGTCATTGGGGGGGTCATTGGGGGGTCATTGGGGGTCATAGGGGGGTCTTGGGGAGTCATGGGGGTCATTGGGGGGGTCATGGGCGGGTCATGGGGGGGTCATGGGGGGTCATTAGGGGGTCATGGGGGTGTCATGGGGGGTCATAGGGGGTCATTGGGGGGTCATCGGGGGGTCATAGGGGGGTCATGGGGGGTCATGGGGGGTCAGGGGGCGGTCATGGGGGGTCATAGGGGGGTCATGGGGGGTCATTGGGGGGGTCAGGGGAGGGTCATGGGGGGTCATCGGGGGTCATTTGGGGGGTCATTGGGGGTCATGGGGGGGTCATAGGGGGGTCTTGGGGGGATCATGGGGGGTCAGGGGGGTCATTGGGGTGGTCATTGGGGGGTCATGGGGGGTCATGGGGGTCATTGGGGGGGTCATGGGGGGGTCATGGGGGGTCATGGGGGGTCATGGGGGGTCATGGGAGGTCATGGGGGTCATTAGGGGGGTCATGGGGGGTCTTGGGTGGGTCATGGGGGGTCATTGGGGGGGTCGTGGGAGGGTCATGGAGGGTCATGGGGGGTCATAGGGGGGTCATGGGGGGTCATGGGGGGGTCATGGGGGGTCATGGGGGGGTCATTGGGGGTCATAGGGGGGTCATGGGGGGGTCATGGGGGTCATGGGGGGTCATGGGGGGTCATTGGGGGGTCATTGGGGGGTCATGGGAGGGTCATGGGGGGTCATGGGGGGTCATTGGGGGGGTCATTGGGGGGTCATGGGGGGTCATAGGGGGGTCTTGGGGAGTCATGGGGGGTCATTGGGGGGGTCATGGGTGGGTCATGGGGGGTCATGGGGGGTCATGGGGGGTCATTGGGGGGGTCATGGGTGGGTCATGGGGGGGTCATGGGGGGTCATGGGGGGTCATAGGGGGTCATGGGGGGGGTCATGGGGGGTCATGGGGGGTCATGGGGGGTCATTGGGGGGTCATTGGGGGGTCATGGGAGGGTCATGGGGGGTCATGGGGGGTCATTGGGGGGTCATTGGGGGGTCATGGGGTCATAGGGGGGTCTTGGGGAGTCATGGGGGTCATTGGGGGGTCATGGGTGGGTCATGGGGGGGTCATGGGGGGTCATGGGGGGTCATTAGGGGGGTCATGGGGGGGGTCATGGGGGGTCATGGGGGTTCATGGGGGGTCATTGGGGGGGTCATTGGGGGGTCATAGGGGGGTCATGGGGGGTCATGGGGGGTCATGGGGGGGTCATGGGGGGTCATAGGGGGGTCATGGGGGTCATTGGGGGGTCATGGGAGGGTCATGGGGGGTCATGAGGGGTCATTTGGGGGGTCATTGGGGGGTCATGGGGGTCATAGGGTGGTCTTGGGGGGGTCATGGGGGGTCATGGGGGGTCATAGGGGGGTCATGGGGGGTCATTGGGGGGTCATGGGAGGGTCATGGGGGGTCATGGGGGTCATTGGGGGGGTCATTGGGGGGTCATGGGTGGTCATAGGGGGATCTTGGGGGGGTCATGGGGGGTCAGGGGGGGTCATTGGGGGGTCATTGGGGGGTCATACGGGGGTCTTGGTGGGTCATGGGGAGGTCATTGGGGGTCATGGGGGATCATTGGGGGTCATGGGGGGTCATTGGGGGGGTCATGGGGGTAATGGGCGGGTCATGGGGGGTCATTAGGGGGGTCATGGGAGGGTCATGGGGGGTCATGGGGGGGCCATGGGGGGTCATGGGGGGGTCATGGGGGGTCATGGGGGGTCACAGGGGGGTCATGGGGGGGTCATGGGGGGTCATGGGGGTCATAGGGGGGTAATGGGGGGCCATGGGGGGTCATGGGGGGGTCATGGAGAGGTCATGGGGGTCATGGGGGGTCATTGGGGGGTCATAGGGGGTCATGGGGGAGTCATGGGGAGGTCATTGGGGGGTCATGGGGGGTCATGGGGGGTCATGGGGGGGTCATAGGGGGGTCTTGAGGGGTCATGGGGAGGTCATTGGGGGGTCATGGGGGGGTCCTGGGGGGTCATGGGGGGTCATAGGGGGGTCTTGGGGGGGTCATGGGGGGGTCATAGGGGGTCATGGGGGGTCATGGGGGGGTCATGGGGGGTCATGGGGGGGTCATGAGGGGTCATAGGGGGGTCATGGGGGGCCATGAGGGGGTCATGGGGGGTCATTGGGGGGTCATTGGGGGGTCATGTGAGGGTCATGGGGGGTCATGGGGGGTCATTGGGGGGGTCATTGGGGGGTCATGGGGGGTCATAGGGGGGTCTTGGGGAGTCATGGGGGGTCATTGGGGGGGTCATGGGTGGGTCATGGGGGGGTCATGGGGGGTCATGGGGGTCATTAGGGGGGTCATGGGGGGGTCATGGGGGTCATGGGGGGTCATTGGGGGGTCATTGGGGGGTCATAGGGGGGTCATGGGGGGTCATGGGGGGTCATGGGGAGTCATGGGGGGGTCATGGGGGTCATAGGGGGGTCATGGGAGGTCATTGGGGGGTCATGGGAAGGTCATGGGGGGTCATGGGGGGTCATTTGGGGGGTCATTGGCGGGTCATGGGGGGGTCATAGGGTGGTCTTGGGGGGGTCATGGGGGTCAGGGGGGTCATTGGGGGGTCATTGGTGGGTCATGGGGGGTCATGGGGGTCATTGGGGGGGGTTATGGGGGGGTCACGGGGGGTCATGGGGGGGTCATGGGGGGTCATAGGGGGGTCATGTGGGGGTCATGGGGGGTCATGGGGGGGTCATGGGGGGTCATGGGGGCCATGGGTGGTCATTGGGGCGTCATTGGGGGGTCATGTGAGGGTCATGGGGGGTCATGGGGGGTTATTGGGGGGTCATTGCGGGGTCATTGGGGGTCATAGGGGGGTCATGGGGGGTCATGGGGGGTCAGGGGGCGGTCATGGGGGGTCATAGGGGGGTCATGGGGGGTCATTGGGGGGGTCATGGGAGTGTCATGGGGGGTCATCGGGGGTCATTTGGGGGTCATTGGGGGGTCATGGGGGGGTCATAGGGGGGTCTTGGGGGGTCATGGGGGGTCAGGGGGGTCATTGGGGTGGTCATTGGGGGGTCATGGGGGGTCATGGGGGTCATTGGGGGGGTCATGGGGGGGTCACGGGGGGGTCATGGGGGGTCATGGGGGGGTCATGGGAGGTCATGGGGGGGTCATTAGGGGGGTCATGGGGGGGTCATGGGTGGGTCATGGGGGGTCATGGGTGGGTCATGGGGGGTCATTGGGGGGGTCGTGGGAGGGTCATGGGGGGTCATGGGGGGTCATAGGGGGTCATGGGGGGTCATGGGGGGGTCATGGGGGGTCATAGGGGGGTCATGTGGGGGTCATGGGGGGTCATGGGGGGGTCATGGGGGGTCATGGGGGCCATGGGGGGTCATTGGGGCGTCATTGGAGGGTCTTGTGAGGGTCATGGGGGGTCATGGGGGGTCATTGGGGGGGTCATTGTGGGGTCATTGGGGGTCATAGGGGGGTCATGGGGGGTCATGGGGGGTCAGGGGGCGGTCATGGGGGGTCATAGGGGGGTCATGGGGGGTCATTGGGGGGGTCATGGGAGTGTCATGGGGGGTCATCGGGGGTCATTTGGGGGTCATTGGGGGGTCATGGGGGGGTCATAGGGGGGTCTTGGGGGGTCATGGGGGGTCAGGGGGGTCATTGGGGTGGTCATTGGGGGGTCATGGGGGGTCATGGGGGTCATTGGGGGGGTCATGGGGGGGTCACGGGGGGGTCATGGGGGGTCATGGGGGGGTCATGGGAGGTCATGGGGGGTCATTAGGGGGGTCATGGGGGGGTCATGGGTGGGTCATGGGGGGTCATGGGTGGGTCATGGGGGGTCATTGGGGGGGTCGTGGGAGGGTCATGGGGGGTCATGGGGGGTCATAGGGGGTCATGGGGGGTCATGGGGGGGTCATGGGGGGTCATGGGGGGGGTCATTGGGGGTCATAGGTTGGGTCATGGGGGGGTCATGGGGGTCATGGGGGGTAATAGGGGGTCATTGGGGGGTCATTGGGGGGTCATGGGAGGGTCTGGGGGGGTCATGGGGGGTCATTGGGGGTGTCATTGGGGGGTCATGGGGGGTCATAGGGGGGTCTTGGGGAGTCATGGGGGTCATTGGGGGGGTCATGGGTGGGTCATGGGGGGGTCATGGGGGGTCATGGGGGGTCATTAGGGGGGTCATGGGGGGGTCATGGGGGTCATGGGGGGTCATGGGGGGTCATTGGGGGGGTCATTGGGGGGTCATAGGGGGGTCATGGGGGGTCATGCGGGGTCATGGGGGGGTCATGGGGGGTCATAGGGGGGTCATGGGGGGTCATTGGGGGGTCATGGGAGGGTCATGGGGGGTCATGGGGGGTCATTTGGGGGGTCATTGGGGGGTCATGGGGGGGTCATGGGGGGTCATGGGGGGGTCATGGGGGGTCATAGGGGGGTCATGGGGGTCATTGGGGGGTCATGGGAGGGTCATGGGGGGTCATGGGGGGTCATTGGGGGGTCATTGGGGGGTCATGGGTGGTCATAGGGGGATCTTGGGGGGTCATGGGGGGTCAGGGGGGGTCATTGGGGGGTCATTGGGGTCATACGGGGGTCTTGGTGGGTCATAGGGAGGTCATTGGGGGTCATGGGGGGTCATTGGGGGGGTCATGGGGGTCATGGGCGGGTCATGGGGGGTCATTAGGTGGGTCATGGGAGGGTCATGGTGGGTCATGGGGGGGGCCATGGGGGGTCATGGGGGGTCATGGGGGGGTCATGGGGGTCATGGGGGGTCATGGGGGGGTCATGGGGGGGTCATGGGGGGTCATAGGGGGGTCATGGGGGGCCATGGGGGGTCATGTGGGGGTCATGGAGAGGTCATGGGGTTCATGGGGGGGTCATTGGGGGGTCATAGGGGGTCATGGGGGAGTCATGGGGAGGTCATTGGGGGGTCATGGGGGGTCATGGGGGGTCATGGGGGGTCATGGGGGGTCATAGGGGGGTCTTGAGGGGTCATGGGGAGGTCATTGGGGGGTCATGGGGGGGTCCTGGGGGGGTCATGGGGGTCATTGGGGGGTCTTGGGGGGTCATGGGGGGTCATAGGGGGGTCATGGGGGGTCATGGGGGTCATGGGGGTCATGGGGGGGTCATGGGGGGTCATAGGGGGTCATGGGGGGGTCATGGGGGGTCATGGGGGGTCATGGGGGGTCATTGGGGGGTCATTGGGGGGTCATGGGAGGTTCATGGGGGGTCATGGGGGGTCATTGGGGGGTCATGGGGGGTCATAGGGGGGTCTTGGGGAGTCATGGGGGGTCATTGGGGGGGTCATGGGTGGGTCATGGGGGGGTCATGGGGGGTCATGGGGGGTCATTAGGGGGGTCATGGGGGGTCATGGGGGGTCATGGGGGGTCATGGGGGGTCATTGGGGGGGTCATTGGGGGGTCATAGGGGGGTCATGGATGGTCATGGGGGGTCATGGGGGGTAATGGGGGGGTCATGGGGGGTCATAGGGGGGTCATGGGGGGTCATTGGGGGGTCATGGGAAGGTCATGGGGGGTAATGGGGGGCCATGGGGGGTCATTGGGGGGTCATTGGGGGGTCATGGGAGGGTCATGGGGGGTCATGGGGGGTCATTGGGGGGTCATTGGGGGGTCATTGGGGGTCATAGGGGGGTCTTGGGGAGTCATGGGGGGTCATTGGGGGGTCATGGGTGGGTCATGGGGGGGTCATGGGGGGTCATGGGGGGTCATTAGGGGGGTCATGGGGGGGTCATGGGGGGTCATGGGGGGTCATGGGGGGTCATTGGGGGGTCATTGGGGGGTCATAGGGGGGTCATGGGGGGTCATGGGGGGTCAGGGGGGGGTCATGGGGGGTCATAGGGGGGTCATGGGGGGTCATTGGGGGGGTCATGGGAGGGTCATGGGGGGTCATCGGGGGTCATTTGGGGGGTCATTGGGGGTCATGGGGGATCATAGGGGGTCTTGGGGGGGTCATGGGGGTCAGGGGGGGTCATTGGGGTGGTCATTGGGGGGTCATGGGGGGTCATGGGGGTCATTGGGGGGGTCATGGGGGGGTCACGGGGGGGTCAGGGGGGGTCATGGGGGGGTCATGGGAGGTCATGGGGGGTCATTAGGGGGGTCATGGGGAAGTCATGGGTGGGTCATGGGGGGTCATTGGGGGGGTCGTGGGAGGGTCATGGGGGGTCATGGGGGTCATAGGGGGGTCATGGGGGGTCATGGGGGTGTCATGGGGGGTCATGGAGGGGTCATTGGGGGTCATAGGGGGTCATGGGGGGTCATGGGGGGTCATGGGGGGTCATGTGGGGTCATTGGGGGGTCATTGGGGGGTCATGGGAGGGTCATGGGGGGTCATGGGGGGTCATTGGGGGGGTTTTTGGGGGGTCATGGGGGGTCATAGGGGGGTCTTGGGGAGTCATGGGGGGTCATTGGGGGGTCATGGGTGGGTCATGGGGGGGTCATGGGGGGTCATGGGGGGGTCATGGGGGGTCATAGGGGGGTCATGGGGGGGTCATGGGGGTCATTGGGGGGTCATTGGGGGGTCATGGGAGGGTCATGGGGGGTCATGGGGGGTCATTGGGGGGTCATTGGGGGGTCATGGGGGGTCATAGGGGGGTCTTGGGGAGTCATGGGGGGTCATTGGGGGGGTCATGGGTGGGTCATGGGGGGGTCATGGGGGGTCATGGTGGGTCATTAGGGGGGTCATGGGGGGGTCATGGGGGGTCATGGGGGGTCATTGGGGGTCGTTGGGGGGTCATTGGGGGGTCATAGGAGGGTCATGGGGGGTCATGGGGGGTCATGGGGGGTCATGGGGGGTCATTGGGGGGTCATTGGGGGTCATAGGGGGGTCATGGGGGGTCATGGGGGGTCATGGGGGGTCATGGGGGGGTCATGGGGGGTCATAGGGGGGTCATGGGGGTCATTGGGGGGTCATGGGAGGGTCATGGGGGGTCATGAGGGGTCATTTGGGGGGTCATTGGGGGGTCATGGGGGGGTCATAGGGTGGTCTTGGGGGGGTCATGGGGGGTCATGGGGGGTCATAGGGGGGTCATGGGGGTCATTGGGGGGTCATGGGAGGGTCATGGGGGGTCATGGGGGGTCATTGGGGGAGTCATTGGGGGTCATGGGTGGTCATAGGGGGATCTTGGGGGGGTCATGGGGGGTCAGGGGGGGTCATTGGGGGGTCATTGGGGGGTCATACGGGGGTCTTGGTGGGTCATGGGGAGGTCATTGGGGGTCATGGGGGATCATTGGGGGTCATGGGGGGTCATTGGGGGGGTCATGGGGGTCATGGGCGGGTCATGGGGGTCATTAGGGGGTCATGGGAGGGTCATGGGGGGTCATGGGGGGGCCATGGGGGTCATGGGGGGGTCATGGGGGGGTCATGGGGGGTCATGGGGGGTCATGGGGGGGTCATGGGGGGTCATGGGGGGTCATGGGGGGTCATGGGGGGGTCATAGGGGAGTCTTGAGGGGTCATGGGGAGATAATTGGGGGGTCATGGGGGGTCCTGGGGGGTCATGGGGGGTCATAGGGGGGTCTTGGGGGGGTCATGGGGGGTCATAGGGGGGTCATGGGGTGTCATGGGGGGGTCATGGGGGGGTCATGGGGGGGTCATGAGGGGTCATAGGGGGGTCATGGGGGGTCATGAGGGGGTCATGGGGGGTCATTGGGGGGTCATTGGGGGGTCATGTGAGGGTCATGGGGGGTCATGGGGGGTCATTGGGGGGGTCATTGGGTGGTCATGGGGGGTCATAGGGGGGTCTTGGGGAGTCATGGGGGGTCATTGGGGGGGTCATGGGTGGGTCATGGGGGGGTCATGGGGGGTCATGGGGGGTCATAAGGGGGGTCATGGGGGGGTCATGGGGGGTCATGGGGGGTCATTGGGGGGGTCATTGGGGAGTCATAGGGGGTCATGGGGGGTCATGGGGGGTCATGGGGGGGTCATGGGGGGTCATAGGGGGGTCATGGGGGGTCATTGGGGGGTCATGGGAAGGTCATGGGGGTCATGGGGGGTCATTTGGAGGGTCATTGGCGGGTCATGGGGGGGTCATAGGGTGGTCTTGGGTGGGGTCATGGGGGGTCAGGGGGGGTCATTGGGGGGTCATTGGTGGGTCATGGGGGGTCATGGGGGTCATTGGGGGGGTCATGGGGGGTCATGGGGGTCATGGGGGGCCATAGTGGGTCATTGGGGGGTCATTGGGGGGTCATGGAGGGTCATGGGGGGTCATGGGGGGTCATTGGGGGGTCATTGGGGGGTCATGGGGGGTCATAGGGGGGTCTTGGGGAGTCATGGGGGGTCATTGGGGGGTCATGGGTGGGTCATGGGGGGTCATGGGGGGTCATGGGGGGTCATTAGGGGGGTCATGGGGGGGTCATGGGGGGTCATGGGGGTCATGGGGGTCATTGGGGGGGTCATTGGGGGGTCATAGGGGGGTCATTGGGGGTCATGCGGGGTCATGGGGGGGTCATGGGGGGTCATAGGGGGGTCATGGGAGGTCATTGGGGGGGTCATGGGAGGGTCATGGGGGGTCATGGGGGGTCATTAGGGGGGTCATTGGGGGGTCATGGGGGGGTCATGGGGGGTCATGGGGGGTCATAGGGGGGTCATGGGGGTCATTGGGGGGTCATGGGAGGGTCATGGGGGGTCATGGGGGTCATTGGGGGGGTCATTAGGGGGTCATGGGGGGGTCATAGGGGGGTCTTGGGGGGGTCATGGGGGGTCATGGGGGGTCATAGGGGGGTCATTGGGGGGTCATACGGGGGTCTTGGTGGGTCATGGGGAGGTCATTGGGGGTCATGGGGGGTCATTGGGGGTCATGGGGGGTCATTGGGGGGGTCATGGGGGTCATGGGTGGGTCATGGGGGGTCATTAGGGGGGTCATGGGAGGGTCATGTTGGGTCATGGGGGGCCATGGGGGGTCATGGGGGGGTCATGGGTGGGTCATGGGGGTCATGGGGGGTCCATGGGGGGGTCATGGGGGGGTCATGGGGGGTCATAGGGGGGTCATGGGGGGCCATGGGGGGTCATGGGGGGGTCATGGAGAGGTCATGGGGGTCATGGGGGGGTCATTGGGGGGTCAGAGGGGGTCATGGGGGAGTCATGGGGAGGTCATTGGGGGTCATGGGGGGTCATGGGGGGGTCATGGGGGGGTCATGGGGGGTCATAGGGGGGTCTTGAGGGGTCATGGGGAGGTCATTGGGGGGTCATGGGGGGGTCCTGGGGGGGTCATGGGGGGTCATTGGGGGGTCTTGTGGGGTCATGGGGGTTCATAGGGGGGTCATGGGGGGTCATGGGGGGGTCATGGGGGGTCATGGGTGGGTCATGGGGGGTCATAGGGGGGTCATGGGGGGTCATGGGGGGTCATGGGGGGGTCATGGGGGTCATTGGGCGGTCATTGGGGGGTCATGGGAGGGTCATGGGGGGTCATGGGGGGTCATTGGGGGGGTCATTGGGGGGTCATGGGGGGTCATAGGGGGGTCTTGGGGAGTCATGGGGGGTCATTGGGGGGTCATGGGTGGGTCATGGGGGGTCATGGGGGGTCATGGGGGGTCATTAGGGGGGTCATGGGGGTCATGGGGGGTCATGGGTGGTCATGGGGGGTGATTGGGGGGGTCATTGGGGGGTCATAGGGGGGTCATGGGGGGTCATGGGGGGTCATGGGGGGTCATTTGGGGGTCATGGGAGGGTCTGGGGGGGTCATGGGGGGTCATTGGGGGGGTCATTGGGGGGTCATGGGGGGTCATAGGGGGGTCTTGGGGAGTCATGGGGGGTCATTGGGGGGGTCATGGGTGGGTCATGGGGGGGTCATGGGGGGTCATGGGGGGTCATTTGGGGGGTCATGGGGGGTCATGGGGGGTCATGGGGGGTCATGGGGGTCATTGGGGGGGTCATTGGGGGGTCATAGGGGGGTCATGGGGGGTCATGCGGGGTCATGGGGGGGTCATGGGGGGTCATAGGGGGGTCATGGGGGGTCATTGGGGGGTCATGGGAGGGTCATGGGGGGTCATGGGGGGTCATTTGGGGGTCATTGGGGGGTCATGGGGGGGTCATGGGGGGTCATGGGGGGGTCATGGGGGGTCATACGGGGGTCATGGGGGTCATTGGGTGGGTCATGGGAGGGTCATGGGGGGTCATGGGGGGTCATTGGGGGGGTCATTGGGGGGTCATGGGGGGGTCATAGGGGGGTCTTGGGGGGGTCATGGGGGGTCAGGGGGGGTCATTGGGGGGTCATTGGGGGGTCATACGGGGGTCTTGGTGGGTCATGGGGAGGTCATTGGGGGTCATGGGGGGTCATTGGGGGGGTCATGGGGGTCATGGGCGGGTCATGGGGGGTCATTAGGTGGGTCATGGGAGGGTCATGGTGGGTCATGGGGGGGCCATGGGGGGTCATGGGGGGGTCATGGGGGGGTCATGGGGGTCATGGGGGGTCATGGGGGGTCATGGGGGGGTCATGGGGGGGTCATGGGGGGTCATAGGGGGGTCATGGGGGGCCATGGGGGGTCATGTGGGGGTCATGGAGAGGTCATGGGGGTCATGGGGGGGTCATTGGGGGGTCATAGGGGGTCATGGGGGAGTCATGGGGAGGTCATTGGGGGGTCATGGGGGGTCATGGGGGGGTCATGGGGGGGTCATGGGGGGGTCATAGGGGGGTCTTGAGGGGTCATGGGGAGGTCATTGGGGGGTCATGGGGGGGTCCTGGGGGGGTCATGGGGGTTCATTGGGGGGTCTTGGGGGGTCATGGGGGGGTCATAGGGGGGTCATGGGGGGTCATGGGGGGTCACGGGGGGTCATGGGGGGGTCATGGGGGTCATAGGGGGGTCATGGGGGGGTCATGGGGGGTCATGGGGGGTCATGGGGGGTCATTGGGGGGTCATTGGGGGGTCATGGGAGGGTCATGGGGGGGTCGTGGGGGGTCATTGGGGGGGGTCATTGGGGGGTCAT
>JANJGK010006609.1:0-2500 GCA_039081455.1 Macrobrachium rosenbergii
TTCTATTGTAGGAGAGAGTTGTAGATGGGATTGAAAAAAAGACTCGTCAGTACCAGAAATAAAATTAACGAAATATTCCCCATTTTTAAATGTTTCCGTTTCATTTCAATATTTTCTCTGAAATAACTGGATGAATGGACTTGGAGAGTTTTCGTATTTTCATTTTATTTATTTATTTTTTTTTTAAATTCGTGACTTTTAAGCACTAAACTTTACGACAACGAAACCAATTTACTAATTCCCACTACAAGCAGACCACTTAACGATGCGTTAATGTTGTTGGCTAATAGAATTTTGCCTCAAATAAAATAACTGACCTCAGAATATGTGAAACGGGAGACATGCAATGAACTTCATTTTATTTTATTTTATTTTATTTTATTTATTTATTTATTTTGGTAACGAAATAAACAAGCTGAAGAATTAACTCTTCGTAGTTCAGTATCGAATGCAGATGTGAGAAATTCATTGACTTCCTGTTCAGATAACGTTGTTGCTTAAGCGGAAACTGAATTCAGAATTCAGGAAAACCAGAGAGATATGAGTATCTATCAACATTTGTGCAAATAAAGTTCCGACAGATGGGAACATGTAATTCCGCTTTCACTCACGAGGGCGCGCCTACACACATACACACATACACATACTCAAACAGACAGAAATCGACTTTTCCTACTTTACCAAAAATTGGGTATCTGTTTCAGTCTGTCAATCACGAATTGCCCGAAGGTTTAAATAATCTTGCCTCTGTGTCAGTTTTAATTTCGTATCTCCAAAATACCCTTACCAATGGTAGTATTTTTCGTTGTAAGGCCACCATATCTAAGTTGGTGCGTTCCGGTATGGATTATGAGTTTAACTGTCTAACATTTAACATTGGAAAATATATTGCATGTATATCCCCGTATGCTGAAGGTACACATTGGCCATTACAGGAGAATTAACCACAGTAAGGAGAGCTCTGCTGTCAGACACCACTTTTATAAATTCAAGTACAAGATTCAGTACAAAGACCTCAAGATCCTAGGCTAATCCCAAGGCAAATATCATTATTTCCTTGTAGGGGGGAGGGGAAAGGAGGGGAGGGGCTAGGGGAGGGGGAACATAGTTTATTGAACGACGTCGCTCTCCCCTTAAAAGGTCAACTCCTTCGGTTCCACCTGAAATGACATAAATTGAAATTGTCTTCTCCTCATTGTGCTTCCCTGATTAGTACTCCTCCTGCTTTCACTTGAGACGGTAAGAGTTTTTCTGTCTCTATGCATTTTTTCTTTTTGTACATTGGTGATTTCAGATTTACGAGTATGTCTAATTTGTAGTCTAACAGTCTCACATTATTTTTCTTAGTTGCTCAATGTCCCAATCTAACTTCTCCAAATGTTTTTACGTTAATTGTTTTGGCTTAAGCACTTCAGTATTTTACTATGTAATATTATATTAAGTCGTAAGTCTTAATTTTTTCGCTTTTAAATCTATATGCATTACTGTATTAATTTTTCAACTGACTATGCTTATCTTCATTAGAAACACGACACAATTTAAATCTTATAGCATACTAAAGATCGTATCATGTTCTATAAAATGAAAGCTATATTTTCAATATATTTGGTGAAGTTTTTACGTTGAACATGTAGTCATAAGGAAGAATATGTATTTCTTTGCAAAATAAAAGACGAATAAACTGACTGAAAACAAGCGCCTCTGCAAAGCCTTGTTTTCCTTGCAAGACATAAGAGGTAACATTATTATACTTACCACTTGAAGTTCGCCTTTATTCTGATCCCCTAAGAGTAGCATCATTTTTCTTTCCGTCGTCTCTTCATGAAAAGGTAGACGTTAAAAGGATCTTGACGTCATTCCCAACGTAAAATGAAAACAGAAAATATCTGAATGTCTGGAAATAAGATTTAAAGGAATGAAGAGCAATCTCTTGCCTACTCACAAGCTCTCTTGCGGTCTAGAGGAAAAAGAAAATACAATGCCCCCGTTGTAAGTGATTGTTCTGAGTACGGTGAAGCAACGTTTTCTTTTTCCTCTTTTGTCAATAGCAGACGTTTTGTGCGGGTTACGTATTATGCAGGTTTCGATTTCCTGCTTCTTTCAGGATGACTCTGGCATCATCTCAAAGAAGTCTTGGAGGGAAGGAAGAGCGTTGTCATATTCTCGGTAAGAAGAGGAAAGGTTGTATTCAGTATATCTGACAATAGAACTGAAGGTTATTTACTGTTTTTGAACCATATGATCATGAATAAGATACTGGTATACTTTGTGAAATATCCTGTATATAAATGAAGGGTAAATGGGCTATTGATGCTTTATTCATTTCTTGTTTGACATGTCCCTCTACCTGGAATATTAAAACGGAAAGTGGTTCAGTTCTACTAATTTTTGATGGAATATGCCGTTAAAAAATTGGTTTTCAAATTGTTCTTTGAGATCAAATTTTGGCCTCTTGAATAACCGTTAGTGGCAAATTTTGCTCTATAGTGACATGCCACAT
>JANJGK010006609.1:7500-10000 GCA_039081455.1 Macrobrachium rosenbergii
CAATTAGATAAAATTCTCATCAACGTTCACACAAAAAGATTCCCTACTTGTAAATTACCAACATAAAGCAAAAATAACAAATAAATAAATAACATACCAGTTCCGTTACAGTATAATAAGACTGGATAATACCAGGCAGTTCTGCTTAGAGTTTATATAAGCGTTCGCTTTACAGTGTCGATAGAATGAGCCAACTCGAAGTTTGGTAAATTTCAGGTCCTTCATCTAATTTACATTTTCTAAAAATATTCTCTTCCGCTGATATTTTAACCAGCGAATGGCTAATTCCTCCAGTCAACAGGTCCGTGGAGGTAGTTCCGTTCATGACGATCTATTTGGCCGCTCATTAGCTGTCCTGTTAAGAGTTGTTATTTAGCAATTGGTGCTGCGAATGCTTAGAGGTCATCTGAGGCGAGAACATACAGTGCTACATATATATATATATATATATATATATTATGCATTATACAGATGTATATACGTATATGAATATATATATATATATATATGTATATATATATATATATATATATATCTGCTTAAATATAGAAATCTGCTGAGGGCATCTGTCCTACTTCTGTAAATATGACGGACGTGTATAAACTTATCGATTCATTATTGTTTTATTTGGAATATAAAATGAAGAAACTCATTTAAAGCCACACTTTGAGCCTGCTTTAAGGAGTTTTGAATTCAGGGCTTTTGACAGTCCTAGGATTGAAGATCTGTTTCTGATCTCGTTACATATATTTACTTAGATGCAGAAAAGATAATATTTGTTGAGATGGAACAAAAGAGCCCGTATGTGTCGTCATGCATATCAGAAGCTGCCGTTTTCCTTTTTTTAAGCATGGAACAAACGCATTCTTTCAGTACATCACACTAACAAGACACAAGAAATCAGGGACAAATGTTAAAGAAACCTATTGGTCAGATATTATTTGCAAGTTTACGAAATTTAACAGCCAAGTACAAAAGAAAAACGAAAATGGAGGAAAATTTACTCGTGTCAATTTCAAGAACTAAAAAAAACAAGGGCTCAGCTTTCTTTGCCGAGTACAGGTTTACTGTAAAAAATAAGCCATGCAAGGAAGGTGTCTCTCTGGTATGCATACTAACACGCCTCCGCAGTCTTTCCATAAAGAGAGGCACACAATCGTAACTTGTATTCGCTCCCTTTGCAGCAACAACAATAACGGAAGAGGTCACGCCCGAGAAAAATAATGTGGATGTGTGATGGAGTCAGAAAAGGATAAAAGGATCATTAATAATGAAAATAATAACGTAAGAAGGATAACAAAATTAAACAAATATTCTACTGATTCTCGGAGGATTGTGGCAGATATAGTGCAAGAAAGTTTGTTAATAGGCGGTAATGGAAAAAATAATAAGTCACAGAAATAATCCCAGCTCAGAGCCGCCATAATGGGGAACATATTCATATGCATGGAGGAAAACAGCATATAGTAATTATTTTTTTGTACTTTAAAAGGGTTGTGGCACATATAGTAGTAAAGGAGGTTTTGTTCTAAAGGGAAACTGGAGAAAATATTAAATCACAGAAATATTCATAATACAGAGACGCCACAGTGGGGAACGTTATATCGTAAAATGTTTTAATATTAATATTCTTATGACATCAGGTGTACGCTATTCGCCAGTCCAGTTTGATAAACATGTAACTATACAGAAGAATTAGTAAAAAATGAACCTTAACCATGTGGCATATGAGGAGTTGAGAGCTGTTCATTTTGTAATGGAAAGTGGAACCTTAATTATAAACAAAAAAATTAACGTTACTGGTAGCATTATTTGCCCTTCTCTTGAGTCTGTTCGTCTGTTTGTCTAGAGACCAGTTTTACAGGCTAATCCAGTAACACGTAGGTTACTCTATATTGGCTATAATTCCATTTAAATAGTCTTTCCTAAATCTCCCTCCTGAATACATTTACTGCTTGGTATGTTCGATTTAGTACCTACATATTTTAGTCAAGGAAATTGCTAGATTTTATCGAGCTTGAATACCTTGAATTTCGCTCTGTTGCGTGAGGAGTTTACCATTTAACTATGATTTGTGAACGAATATCTATCATCGTCATTTTTATAAGGTATCACCGTTTACTTCCAACAGCACAATCCAATCTTACATCCTAGGGTCAAGTTATACATAAATCATACAAGTTAAATTCCACCGATACTAATACTTCTACAGCACTAATACTACTACTGAAATGTATATAGAATTATTTGAAATCACATAAACTTATACAGGTATAAATTAATAATGTAGCATAGCGTGAATGAAGAAAAAATACTTGGGATAAAATTGTAGTGAATTTTCTTGATCAGTGTTTGCTTAACTGATTTTATTTTCCTTAGATTTCAAGCGACAATTCGAGTAAAACAAGTAGCAAATAAAATAAACCTTATTTCTGGCATCAGAAGCAGACGTTTAGACGAAAATTATGTCCTATATTATATCTTCAAACTAATAGCCTTT
>JANJGK010006609.1:15000-22500 GCA_039081455.1 Macrobrachium rosenbergii
GTATAAGTGACAAAAATTTATTAACAATTTACATAAGAAGGTTAGTGTTCCATCTTGTTTTTATTTAGACTTTAACTTGATGCTGAGAACTAGCTAACTGTAGGAAAAGAAAAACGGTAAAAATGTCAAAGCGGCTATACGAGAACGTGACAGTGTCATCGACATATTACATCCAAATCACGCCCTCTTGTTTATCAGAAGTCAAAATTTAATTTTCAAAGTGTTCCATGTAGAGACAGGCCAAAAAGATGTGTGCGTGTGTGTGTTTGTGTGTAGTTCATCCAGTGTATGTTGTCAGTACATAATACAGTTTTCCAAGTTTTCAAGTAAAATTCAAGGAATTCAGATAATTTTGTATACAAACTTGAAAGGAATAAGAATAATCTTGAAGCATGGAAAACGACGCTTCCTTCTGAATAAGCCCGACAAAACTTTTTATCATTAAATTAGGAAAACTTTCGCATTTAAAAAAAAGGAAAACAGGGATTTGGACTTTGATATGCAACTGACCACTGTACAAAGCTGAATTTAAGACATGGGTACTCAGTTTGTTCTGTATAATGTCAAGGAGGATACTATTATTCGAAAAGCTATAAAAAACAACGGATTATTCCTGATATTTTTTATGCAACAAGGTTACAGGTATATTATATGACTTACCGACAACTCCCCTCTGCTTTTTCAGGCATCAATAATTATGGCATCGCAAAAGATTTTTCTACTTAGCACTTAATTATTACTGTAATACTCGCGATGATTCGGGTTAACTGAACGCAAGTATAATGTAGGTATTATTATTAGATTAAAAAATTGTAACTTTAATAATACGTCCCCCGTAGGTTTTTGACGATAGTTATGATGAAGAAAATAAGGACAATAAGAATTAGCAGAGCAGAAATAAAGATTGGACTCAGGTGCACTTCTCATAGGCTGACCTTTCGGGGACAACAACAATCACGTGTGGAACAGAAACAAATTTCTGACTCACATCAGGATCGAACCCAGGTCTTTTAATTGAAAGACAAGACCAATGCCAACCGAGCCACACAAGTCATAAAAGAACTTGTGTGGCTTGGTTGGTAGCAGTTATGTCTTTCAATTGAAAGACCTGGGTTCGATCCTGATGCGAGTCAGAAATTTATGTCTGTTTCACACGTGATTGTATGTTGATTATTTCCATCATGTTCACTCAGACAGGATAATTCGAATAAAATGCTGTCAATTGAGTCGGGAAGTTGGGGAAAACACGCTGGTAAGCAAGCAGTTAGCCTGCCCAGGTAAAGCCTTGGGTACAGTGGTACATAGGTTCCAACTTCTTTTATGACTTGTGTGGCTTGGTTGGCAGCGGTCGTGTCTTTCAAATGAAAGACCTGGGTTCGATCCTGATGTGAGTCAGAAATTTGTTTCTGTTCTACACGTGATTGTGTGTTGTCCCCGAAAGGTCATCCTATGAGAAGTGCACCTGAGTCCAATCATTATTTCTCCTCCACTCTTCCTTATTTTCCTTATTTTCTTCATCATAACTATCTCAAACACCTACGGGGGACGTATTGTTAAAGTTTTCATTTTTTCATCTAATAATAATAACTACATTACACTTGCGTTCAGTATGTATGTATGTATGCATGTATATATATATATATATATATATATATATATATATATATATATATATATATATATATATATTGTGCATGTGTCTGTGTGCGTGTATATAAAAACCTCCGGAGGCTATGTTAGCATGGGTTTGGGACATTTGCATGTGTATGACATTATGCTGTATATATTACATACATAACGTAATGAAATAAATTTGAACATTTTTCCGTCTCTCTTGAAGGCTTCCAATGTAGAAAAGAATCCATATGGACTTTGTTGCCCTACTTGAACTGTAAAAGTTTCGAAGAACCAGCTGCTATAAGACCTTAAGTTTTTGGATGACAAAAATGAGTAAAAATGTGAACAATATTTAAGTATTATGTTTCAGTTCGGAGACTGTGTTTTTTTAATTAGAAGAAATGTGAAATGAACTTAGCAAAATTAAACAGATGCCACTCTCTCTCTCTCTCTCTCTCTCTCTCTCTCTCTCTCTCTCTCTCTCTCTCTCTCTCTCTCTCTCTAGTGAAAAATAGACGAGTACAAGACAGAGGTATCACAAAAAAGAAGATAGAAATTTGTAAGTTCCAAAAGACTATAAAAGAATATTTAGCTAAAGTAAATTTCCTTATACACCTTAGGTGGATCTTAAAATAAGGCCGTAAAACTCCCATGTAATATACCCGTACTTCGGTACCCTGTTTCATTTCCAGGCAGAGGGTTTAGGTCAATTCATACTGATGAAACTGGAATCTGGACTTCATCTAATGAAATTAGTCCTTGGAATCCGAAACTCATTCTTTGAAATTAGTTCTAAAAGTACTAATGTAATGCTACAGTCTCCAGGATATACCTCATGGGATTCAAACTTTGGTCTCGAGAATAATTGTAGCCTTCTGTCTTTCTGTTACACAAGGATTACTGCTTTAGTTTTCTGTAAAAGGAAACTGTTAAGATGGCTTTGTCTGTCCGTCCACACTTTTTCTGTCCGTCCTCAGGTCTTAAAAACTACTAAGACTAGAGGGCTGCAAATTTGTATGTTGATCATCCACCCTCCAATCATCAGACATGCCAAATTGCAGCCCTCTAGCCTCGGCATTTTTTACTTTATTTAAGGTTAAGGTTAGCCATGATCGTGAGTCTGGTAACGCTATAGGACATGCCACCACCGGGCCGTGGTTAAAGTGTAATGGGCCGTAGCTCATACAGCATTATATGCTGCACAGAAAAGTCGATTGCGCCGAAGAAACTTCGGCCCATTTTTTACTTGTTTTGAGTCGTGTATAATCTTTTCTGAAAATAAGATAAAAATTAATGTTTTTTTGTTTCGAACGCGATGCTGATCAGTCGTTAAATTTGTAGTTAACAGGTATAGATTCCGAAACCTTAACTGGATAAATCAAATCTTAAATAAAAAGAACTCTTGGTTTTTATAGTATCAAAATGTAACAAGTGATTAACGAACATTAAAAAAGAAATCAAAGCGTTGCTATGACAGCATTCTAATTACACTCTCTCTCTCTCTCTCTCTCTCTCTCTCTCTCTCTCTCTCTCTCTCTCTCTCTCTCTGGTATCGATAAATATAGTTGCTGAAAGGCAATACGATACCAAAAAAAAATCAAAGAAAAGCAACTAAAAGGCAGCTAAAAAATAAGGACTTAAAACATAAATAAGATAGTAACCCTAACCACGTAACCAAAGTCTGGATTATCGGCCTTATAAAAAATGTACTTCCATTTCATCGCGATACTATTTTTCCTGAGAACATCATAAGTGTTTCCCTTATTCGTCCATAAAAGCCACTTTTGTGCCATAAAGGAGAAATATTGTTATTGTAGACATTATCTTCCCTTCGACCCTCTCAAATGTGGTAATTTATTTCGTTATTTAACGCCTGGACTCTCTGTGCCGAAACTTTTTCATTATGAAGTGTTCTAAATATCTAATATATGTAAACAAACGTTATGGTATCATTTATTCAGCACGATGAATAAAAACCGGAAACATTATCCCTCTTTTTCAAGAATTTGATATCTGCGGATTATAAATAATGTGCTCAAAAATAGAATTTTTGAGATATTCTCTGTCAGTCTCAAATAGACAGTTCTGTTTGTTTTCTTTTATTTCTTTCCCCCATAGTGTTGTATCTAGTCTCTTATTAATGTATGTTAACGCTAAAAGTATTTGTAAAAATTAAAATCCATGTACTTGTTGCTGTTGTTAAAGTTAATAAAATACTAGATATATCCTAGCAGGAGACAGAAGATAAGGGGAGAGTGAAAAAAAATTTAAGTAAGATTATTAGATATGGCAGCCATACAAACCTGCATAATATGTAAAACAAATAAAACAAAGGTTCAAAATGGAAAAACACGAAACTTGTTTACTCAGTTTTCATGAAATTTGCCCCTTAGACGAATGACAATCCAAGAGCCATCTCTCCCGGTGACATAGAACACGAGAAAGCTTTTAACGCCTAACAGTTTACATTGTGAACTAGAGTCCACCTCACGCGGTGTACTGTAGGCATTACATAGGTTTCTCTGCAGCGTCACTTAGGCTCCCTCTTGCAACTCCTTTCATTCCTTTTACTTTACGACCGTTCATGTTCTTATTCTTCCATCTTACTTTCCACCTCTTCTTAACAATTGTTTCATGGTGCAACTGCAAGGTTTTCCCTCTGTTACACCTTTTAAACCCTTTTACTCTCAGCTTCCGTTTCAGCGCTGAGTGACCTCATAGGTCCCAGCGCTTGGCCTATGGATTAAATATTATATTCCAATTCCAGTCCCTAAAGGAGGCAAGCATATTGACGTAATATAATACCACTCTCTTTCATTCATCTAAAATGACTGCGTGAAGAGGTAACCCTCGGCAGTTAGATTTCCTTCACTAACTAACAAAGAGGATGTTGATCCTGAAAAGGATTCTGTCACGCCTGAAGGAAAAGCCCACAAAATATGAAGAGTGAAAAGATGAAAGAATGTGAAGAGTGAAATGCTGATACCAGTAAAGACACAGACAAAAAAAGCATTTTGACTAAAAGTCGCGTCATCTCTTACATTACGGCAGCGGACGTTTTCTCACCATCTGAATCAGAAAAGATGGAAGAAGGAAAAATGACTATCGATCTCCGATAAACAAGAATCTCGCGAGAGTTAAATCTTGAAAATGGTGCGTGTTTTCCTAAATGGAATTTTCCTTCTATGAATTATTGGTCTCTGCATATTACATTACGTGGCTGTTTCAAGTAAAAAGGGCATACGATGACAGTTGTATAGATGTAGGAGTCCATAGATTCATAAATGAAGTTTTATGTGATTAAACTATTCGAACGTAGGACTTCACTGTTTCTTGATTTCTTAGTACTGAATACCTTGTCACTACATGAAATGAATACATAACTGCTATACGGTATATTGACAGTTCAAGAGGCTTTAAGATAAGATTTTCTATGAATAGACGATCAATTAGGAGTAGAGATCGAATTCTGAGAGTCTTGGTTAAGATCATACTTATCAGGACTAAAAATCGTCCTCAACACACGTAAAGGATGACGATGAAAAGAAATGTCCTCAATGACTTTGTTAAAGCAGACATTTATGTATATACAAGAACCTAAGGTCGATAAAAGCAAGTACACATACTTTGAGAGTTCTTTTCTATTTCATTTAGTGTATCCGGTCATCGCGGTATCTGTGTGGGCAGCGCGGCTAAGAGATAAATTTTACCTGGTTCGAAAGGAGAGTAACTTTGATTCAAGGTCTTTTTCTAATAGACCTGAAACATGTCAGCCTGTATTGCAACGGAGCCTGTCATGTAATTACCTTAGGTCAACCAAGTTCAAGTAAGTCAGGAAAACTTTATTACGTCCAAGGACAAAATCTTCCAGTGTATCAAGAATGATTCTTCTTGTTAGAAAAATAATGTAGGTTGGGTGTTTGATCATAAACTCTGCTGCTGATCAGCTATCCTCTTCATATCTAAGATGAGGGAGCTAAGCACATGCACTCCTTCAGCATTAATTACTGACTGTAATTTATTTCATGCAAGGGACATAATCACACACTTGGTATGAGGAGGTACAGTCGTTATTCTCACAACATGCTTATTTTGCTCTTCTTTGTTTTGGAATTAATTCCTGGTTTGCGGATTGAAGAAGTAAAAAAATAATTGCTAGACTATAAGACATATTAAAAACAAATATATGAGAAATAAAGTTTACTGTCTATCTATCTATCTATCTACCTGTCTATCTATTTACATATATATGCACACACACGCTATATACATACATATATATATATATATATATATATATATATATATATATATATATATATATATATATATATATATATGATTAATACATATTTACATATATATTATTGAGATTTACAGACCCACTAGGAATCTTTTTCCTGCCTTCTATCGACTTCGTTCAATTGAATGCCCTTTTCACGCATGAAGCATTTGAAGCTATTCCCCAAAGTTTCTTTGTTGTGCAAAGCCCAGAAACAATATATTTCCGTTGTTCACAAAACTCCAGGCCATCAAACTGTGGGCACTCCTCCACCCATCTGCTAGACAGTAGGCTTTTTATCATCACAGTTCCCATGTGAGGATTCCGGACACGCCAGCCGAGTCATTTTATCAGCTTTTCGGGCCGTTTGCATCTAAACTACGCGACTGTTTTCTCTAACCTAAGTGATCAAACCTTCTGGGTGCTCTACTATACTGATTCTCTCTCTCTCTCTCTCTCTCTCTCTCTCTCTCTCTCTTTCTCTCTCTCTCTCTCTCTCTCTCTCTCTCTCTCTCTCAGATGGGTTTCAATTCTCTTTATTCTACAATGTATGAACACAATATGATTAGGTAATTCTACTAGTTATATATATATGTGTGTGTGTGTGGTTCTGTGTGTGTGTGTTTGTGTGGGCTTGCCTGTATACACGTATAAGCTCTAAAGATCTTCATTTCTGTCATGTTGGCATTTAAAGGATCAGATTGAAGGAAACCCGTGTCCACATAGGAAATGTTACTTCATATGTTCTTTGAACTACAAAGACATTTAAAAAATTTTATGCAGTGTCAATTTAAATCTAGACAAGAAGCAAAACCAATGCTGATGAATGAAATAAAACAAATCAGTTTCAGCAATAAATTTAAGAAAAAGTTATAACTGACAGGGCAAGAAGCCATATGCTTAGACACTCACGATTACACACTCTCCAATACACACATACACACACATTCCCACACACACACACACACACACCCTCACAGATATTTAGATTTTGCACGCTCTAGCACCAACAACTGGAATAAAATGCCTGTTGAAAAGTCAGTCTCATTATGGAAAACTATTAGGAGCTATGTACATGGCCATAACAGAAGTGCGTGTGTGTGTGTGAGAGAGAGAGAGAGAGAGAATTTTACGAAGGTGAAATAAAGCAGATGGACACATAATAGCGAAATCAATAAGGAATCGAAATTTCACCAGGATCTCCTCGGAAGGTTATATTCGCTAAATGTCAGATCACGTAAGCTTATAAAACGGATCGACCCAACCACCACCTCTGTTATTCTTTTCCCTTAGGTTATAAAGATGAACTTGAGACTAATTTGTCGTATAAAGTAAGTCGATGTATCTGCTAATACTTACCAGAACGTAGCCCCCTGGGATCACGGTCTGGTGGAATATAGGGAGCTTGCCGTCTGGTGTGAGATTACAGGCAACTATAGTGTCCTGGTTTTCAGAACCTGAATTCTTCGAGAATTTTATGTACAACAGAGTCGTAATCTCCTTATAGCTCTCTTGATATCTGACAGGACTGAAGGACTTATCATGTATAATTCAAGTAAGATGTAAGTCACTCCCAATATCAAATGAGTTTAATATTTACT
>JANJGK010006609.1:27500-30000 GCA_039081455.1 Macrobrachium rosenbergii
TTCTGACCTAGTACACATTCACAAGATTTATAACGTTTTCAATTAACCCCTTCTCCTGTTGCGTGCAACGGGATAAATCTGTGCACCACTACTGTATAAACAGTTATCAAAATAGTAAATCGTACTCTCTCTCTCTCTCTCTCTCTCTCTCTCTCTCTCTCTCTTTTCTATGGTTTTGGTCTGGTTAATTATCACTTATATCTTTCATATGAGAAATATTTAAAGCAAAGAGATTATAACAGTAAACAAAAAAATCTAAAATTGGGAAAAAGTTGAAATGCGAAGCAAACAGCGTAGCGTGTGTCATAAATATACTGTCAAGAGATACTTGCAGGGATAGACAGTTCTTTGACATGCAAGCTTTTAAAATTTCCTAAAATTTGTTCTGTATGTCTTAAATATTTTCTCTGATGTTGAAAAAGCAAAATTAAAATTTCGAAGACTTTTGTAGATGAATGGGTCAACATCACAAATAAACAGTGTAAAGAACCACTGAGAAATATGATAATTTATCTTATTAGTTTCCCTTGTATCCTGAAATATAAAAAGGCAAGTAATAAAAAAAATCCTCAGGTTACTAGTGTTGTGAAAAATGCGAAAAATCATTTTAAAAATGTGTAAAGGAAGCATAAATGGAGTTATGTGACCTGAGAAGAACCCGTGAGTCACTCTCATTGAGGTCTTACTGAGTTGCTTCCATGACATGAATTTTAAGAAACTTTTTTTCTTTTTTCACTTTGCTCTGATGAACTTGGTAGCGGCTCCACCAACCACAGACACCGTGATAGTTCGTTTTATCATACTTAGGACTGCTGGACAGAAGTAGAACTTAATAAAAGATTTTTTCTTTTTTTTTAGTCCGATCTCGAGTTATACCTACAATGAAGAATGAATTGAGCCCAGTCATCCGGAAAATATTCTACTTTTTTCTCAAGCTGGTCTTACTTTGTCTTCCTAGGGATTATTTTTGCTACTACATCTGTGCATTTTCAGCTGTTTTCATTAGCAATTTCCTATTGTTATAAAGACTGGATTTCAGTTAAGAAATGTTTTTCATAAATGTTTTTTTATTCTGTATATTGAAATAATAATAACACTAGCAGGAGTAAAGATTTGTACAAGATCTAAGATTACCTGCTCTAATATTTACCTCGACAAATCAGGGCTCCATAAAACTAAGGAATCAATGATACCATCAAGTACAATAACGAGTGCTATAGCTAAGGGTTGAAAATATTATTAAAACTTAAAGAGAGAAAAGTCCTACAAAAAAAAAAAAAGAGCAAAGACATTCAAAATCTCCTCTGGAATCAAAGTGTCGGAATGTAAGTGCATCGGGAAGTGTGAAAAGCGAGTCGGGCCGCAAATTCCTGAGATGTATGCTGGCTAGTATTGCACCAGACCCGGTGTTTTTGCCACCGCCCCCCCCCCCGCCCCAGGTTAAGTTAGGTTAGGGTAAAATTAATAGCACTAGCGTAATTTGGGTGTGGAAAACATAATGAGATTATTTTCAAGATAATTCTTTGGTTAGTTTTTAAGATATGGGGTTCAGCTTTTTTCAGGGCAAGGTCCCATTACTCGGTTACATCTCGGGAAAATACGGCCAGGCCCGCAGTGTTATTGAAAAGGGGGGAAGTGTAGCAAAAAGAAAGTGAGAGAAGGGGTGTTGGAAAATTTAAAAGAGAAAGAAAGAGAGAGAGAGAGAGAGAGAGAGAGGGAGTTTAGATTTGATAACAACTTGCACTTCTTTCTAACGTGTATATAATTTTCTGTTTTCACGAGAGTGTGATAAACTAGATGCTTTAAATCAAGGAACATTTTCACTTAGCTCTTACTCACTACGAATGTAATATGATCTGGTACGCTTTGGGCTACACCGTTAAATCAAACGACGTAGGCTGAATTTATAATGGAGCTGGACCCTAGGAATGTCAGTGGACAAGTTTGGTTGCTAAATAAGTTTTCTTTCCGGTATTCTATTACTTTTTATTGTTAGGCATCTACAGTAGAGTGAACCAGCCATTTAGTTTCATAAGCACCATGACGTTAGCCTTGGCTCTGTAATCTAGCAAACATTTATTTCCATTTTTATTACACCTATGCCACATCCAGAATCCACGTCTCTATGTCTTACTATTTTTCATCCAACGGTAGATATGGGTAAGTGAACACTCTATGCCCAGTTCTTTTGGATACATTTTCATTTTCCCGAAAATACAACGTTTGGGGTATATCTACTGTGAAAGGGTTCAGACGCAAATAACGGCCATGCCCATTTTTGGGAGGACATGGTACTTTAGAATCTAAAGTCAGTGAAAGTTGAAAGTGGACAGAAGCTAAATTTATACTGTGTAAGCAGTGGATTACTGGAGTGCCTGGCGTTTTAAAGAAATATTTCAAGAGCTTCCCCCACTAAGGCTCAAAACATTTGATAACTTGAAAATATAGATATATATACCTAATTCTGTTATTTCAACTTCATTTGTTATTGTCTAGATTT
>JANJGK010006609.1:32500-36197 GCA_039081455.1 Macrobrachium rosenbergii
ATATATATTAAGTGCGCAGAGAATTCATCCATGATGAAACAGTTAAAGGATGAATATGACAGTTTTCGTTTGGTTTTCCGTTAGATCCTTTATGCAGTAATTGAATGCATATTGCAATACTGCCTAAATCAATGAATAAATTAATTTGGCAATGTTTTTTTTTTTTTAGAAAAAGTTGTCCTTTCTTCTCTTCATAATGTATTTACTATTTACTATATATATATATATATATATATATATATATATAATTCTTATGTATATATAAACACGCACAAATATATATATGTGTGTGTGTTTGTGTCTGCAACCGATTCCATCCTGCACTGAGAAATAAGAAAGTGTGAAAGTAGCCAGATGTATATTGTTTATTTAAACTCAGGCAACTGGAGAGAAGTTGTGCGATACAAATGATTTTTCATTTATTGCCTAATTACAGCAGAATATCCGATTGTTCATCAAGTCCATGAGTCAAGAGCGTAATTAGTTGGATCGTTTAACACATTGCCGTTTAATTGTCCACAACGTAGAAAGGTTTAATCGAAAGATAAAAGACGGATCTCCGGAGCCAGTAAACTGGCAACAGATTTTCGAAGAAAGTAAGGAGTTTCCTCCGTAGCTAAGTTTGGGATTGTCTAAAACCGGATTTTTTTTTATTTGCACAAATAAATTCAATAATGGATTTCTATAACGGCTGTTATATTTGTACTGATTGTAAATTATAACTCTCTCTCTCTCTCTCTCTCTCTCTCTGATATATTCTATGATTTATGAATAATAGAGGCATTCACGGTATTTGCTATCTTGAATTCATTATGAAAGGATGTGGTATTCCGTAACTTGGAATAACTTTCAACCTTAAACGGAAAGTCTAAACTTCTTGATTTACCTCTAAACTTTGTTAAATATGATTTTTAAGTGAGTATCAGTTTTATTCTTAGGCAACCACATATTTGTAACTGAAAATTATAAAAACGAAAAATACGTTAAACATACGGATAAAAATAATTGATATAGAAGCAAGATAAAAATAAGATTGTTTATTCAACGAAAGAAACATCAAATTTAATAACCATAACATTAAGTGGATCTAATTTACATTGGCCCGCGTATATTCTGAAATTCATTATCTAGTTATGTGTGTTAGTTCTTTGATTTCAGTAAACTGTAATAAATTTCTCTCTCTCTCTCTCTCTCTCTCTCTCTCTCTCTTAGTATCGTGAGAAAGCAACACATTTTTATAGAAAACGAGTAAAAAAAGGGGCCGAAGCTTCTTCGGCGCAATCGAGTTTTCTGTACAGCCGCTACAGTGTATAATCAAGGCCACCGAAAATAGATCTATCTTTCGGTGGTTTCGGTATAATGCTGTATGAGCCGCGGACCATGAAACTTTAACTACAGCCTGGTGGTGGCCTGCCCTGTATCGTTGCCAGCAGCACGATTATCGGTAACTTTAACCTTAAATAAAATAAAATCTACTGAGGCCAGAGGGCTGCAATTTGGTATGTTTGATGATTGGAGGGTGGATGATCAACATACCAATTTGCAACCCTCTAGACTCCTCAGTAGTTTTTAAGATCTGAGGGGGGACAAAAAAAAAAGTGCGAACGGACAGACAAAGCCAGTACAACAGTTTTCTTTTATAGAAAACTAAAAACATTGGAGGTATGAGTTAATTTTTGTAGATAGTATGAATATTAAACACTTGGAGAAAAGATTCGACCATTTTCGGATGGGCATATTCTCGTTATTTCTATTCTTATTTTTCATTTCCGTTGCAAAGACGAATGAGAAATTCGAGGAAGTATTTCATTTCCAGGATATAGCAAGGAAAGTTCAAGATATATGTCAGTTTCCACGTGAGAACATTCGTTGCTTCTGTGGGTGTATGTGAAAAAAGAAAACGAGGCAAAAACACCAATTTATCTGCAAAGTTTTGGAGGTGTCAGACAGAGTATAAAATGGGTCAAATATCTTGCCAATCTTTAGGGATGAAATTAAACAACGCAACCTGCTAATACAATACAATCTGGGATGATAATACTGTCAATTATTATTGTTATTAATATTCAGACCCCTATTCATATGGAACAAGGCCACATGGGCCATTGACTTGAAATCCAAACTTCCAAAGAATGTGGTGTTCAAGTGAACGAAATAACTCAAGGTCATAGGAAATACAGAGAGAAGAGGTCATCTCTGAACATAATATTACCCTTTAGAACCTTCAGGTACAGACTTCTAGAACGGCGGAGACTGGTAGGACTAGTATCACTGGAATGCTGAAAAGAATTTGTAGAAAACCGAGACCCGAACCATGCAGCCTTCTCTCTCAGAGACCAAGCTTGGGTTCATTAGGATGCAATAATACGTCAGGTAACCTTGGCTTTGGGAAGAACATGTTCAATATCAGAAGCAGGTGATATCAAGATAATTGTCAGATTTCTTTTTAGTAAATGAATGCTTTAGTAAATGCCAAATCCTAACATATGTAAAAGTACCAAGGTGTGACTAAGAAAGATCTTTGCACCAACTATCTACCATATAGCTTAAAGTATAGAGTAGTCAAGCCAAAACTTACAGAACAGTTCCGCTTAATATTCCCTAAGGAGGCAAAGTAGGACCATACCGATTTTTCCTTTTGCATGCAAACACAAAAACAAACACAATGCACACATACGAATTCATATAGACCCCGAGTTACAATTAATTTGCGTTCTGAATTCCTGTTTCGCGATGTTTTTGCATTTTATTATATCAAGTTGAAATGTATGTTTCTGTTTTAATGCGGTCATAATGAGAAACAGCTCTGATGGAGAAGCTCCCAAAAGGACATCGGCTCCGAGAAGTGATTTCGGTGGCTTTTAAAAAGTCTTCCTCCTCGAAATCGGGATTCCCTTCTCGAAATGCGCTCCGTGAATTGCTTGGATGACACAGAGAGAGAGAGAGAGAGAGAGAGAGAGATTGATAAAATGCTGATGCAAAGATTAAATGAATGTTATGGAGATGATAAAGGCTGTTTCGTTCCGTGAGTAAACTTTAACACAAACACAAACACAATACAAGTTTTAAACTGCAATATAAAATATCTGTTTAGAGAGAGAGAGAGAGAGAGAGAGAGAGAGAGACAGGGGGGGGGGGGCGGATAGGGAGAGCGAGGGAGCGAGTACTGCATAACACAAAAACATTCATAATTACAAATTTTAAGTTGCTACATAAATTTTCATTCTGCTTTATGTGAAAAATTGGCTATATATACAAAAGCGTTTCTCTTCCATAATATTTCATTCTCTCTCTCTCTCTCTCTCTCTCTCTCTCTCTCCAGTTTAAGCATATCCTTTTGGTTTATCCTTTGAACAATGTGTCCATCAAGAAGACATAGTGTTTATGTCTCTGGCTTCTGAATGTTCAGACGCTGTTAATTCCGAGTAATGCGCAAGATTTGTGGGGAACTTTATAAGGGACATTTCTCTTCAATATGAGGATTCTGGGCGAGTGCAGATTTGCTGTCTGTTCATTTAATGTATATTTCTTCAATGGTGCGTGGTTTTCTTCATGATAATTACGTTAGCTTATAAACATACGTGAATATACACTTTCTTTTCAATTTCCGCAGTACAAAAGTCTCATTATTAATTCTTTGTTAATACGAGTAAATATTAAACTAGTAACTGTAAATATATTTCAAAATGTTTTACAT
>JANJGK010006610.1:0-7500 GCA_039081455.1 Macrobrachium rosenbergii
ATATATATATATATATATATATATATATATATATATATATATATATATATATATATATATATATATATATATATATATATATATATATATATATATATATATATATATATATATATATATATATATATATATATATATATATATATATATATATATATATATATATATATATATATATATATATATAATATATATATATATATATATATATATATATATATATATATATATATATATATATATATATATATATATATATATATTATATATATATATATATATATATATATATATATATATATATATATATATATATATAATATATATATAATATATATATATATATATATATATATATATATATATATATATATATATATATATATATATATATATATATATATATATATATATATATATATATATATATATATATATATATTATATATATATATATATATATATATATATATATATATATATATATATATATATATATATATATATATATAGTATATATATATATATATATATATATATATATATATATATATATATATATATATATATATATATATATATATATATATATATATATATATATATATATATATATATATATATATATATATATATATATATATATATATATATATACAGAGGAGAGAGAGAGAGACCGAACGTCTATGCATGAGCGCAAATTACCCAAATTATCCTCTACCCAAGCTCATGAGGTGCAGTAGATAACCCGATAACAAAGCCTTTCCTCGCTTCCTTATATTACTCTGTTCCACTTGTATTACTGTTGATTTTTACCTTTGTTATCAAGGAATCAGGACTCATCAGCACGAGCAGAATTTTTGCCAGGTAACTACTTGAATATATGCCATATCGTAGTGTTAAATATGTAACCATGGATTTGTAGATGAAAATTATGCTGGCGATGATGAAAACTAGCAGCACGATTAAAACAGATATCCCTTCATATAACATCAGTGTTTCTATGATGTCATCCATTTCTCGTAAAAAGACCGATAGAGTCTTGCATTCACTATCCAAGGTAGCACTCAAATCTTCAGGTCTTCCTATTAAATTCCTTACTCTAAAATGTGGTAACTTGCTATTGAAGGATTCACAGAAAATTTCATTGGTGATTGTGACCTTATGGAACATGTTTTCTCTCTTCCAGACTCCGTTACTCCCAGGAATAAATATCGACTCGTCACGAAATTTCTCAATCTTTTGTGGGATCTGGTCATCAATGAGGGTTTCAAATTTCTTCATTTTTTTATCTAGTTTATAAGACAAAGTTTTCGCAATAGGGTAAATCACTCCATACGTTACCACCGATCCGGTAATGCTATATAAGAAAATTAATGGGATCGTTGAGAAGCCGTAAATCTTTTGGCTGAGGCTTCCTCTTGATATTTTGATGAACAAAGTACAACACAGCCATATAGTTGACACAAAGTCACTTAATAAAACCAAATACATCTGAAAGAAGTGTCTGAAGCCTTTCATTTGCCCAATGTCGTCCGTCATTTTGTTAACCAGCTGAGCCAGACTGCCATTTCTCACAACAAAGTTCACTTGTAATGACACCACACTTACAACCACAGTTGTGTTCATCAGTGACATAAGTATGCTAGTAGTATTGATTTGGCCATAATCAAAATGATAAAGATTCAAGCAGCAGCAAATGATTATCATTGTCGTTAGTGAGAAGGACCAGATCGTCCCCAAAACACTTTTGCGGACGGTGATGACATACTCCTCATCTTGCGAATCCTTACTGACGACCTTCTTTTCGAACAAATGGCATAACGGAGCGTATCTTCTTATCATTATCACGTATGGGAAACCTCCCATTAGTTTCATAATGTACAGAATCACCATAATAGAATTTCTGAAGACGTAGATCATTTTCTTGTTGTTTCAAAGTACCGTCATACAATGACTCATGTATAGTTCACTAGCGTGTATCTCTCTTCCCGATGTTGATGTCAACTCAGCACTTGTTCTGATACTGACAGCCCTATGTCTCAACAAGAAGCGAATGCGTCAGTTGGAAGGCTTATGAATATATTAGTGGGGAAGGAATGAGTAAATATTGACTAGAGGCGGGTACTTTGCACAAGCTTCAGACGTCATGACATAAACATTAATCTTCATCGATCATGAAGATATTATCTAAATATCTGCAATGAAGTAATATCAACTCCCAAAGCTTCTTAATAATATATGAAAGTTAAAATGCATCCTTCTTTTACGGAACCTTTTTTTCATACCATTCTAATAATCCTAAAAATATGTCATTGATAATTCTGTATTTTATGGTTTATCCAGTGATATATTTGCATTATGATATACTCAGTACTCGTTATCTCCTAAGTTAAAGGTGATACCATAATATTTTTACATAATAGTATTTTTCACGTCTAATTTAAGTAAGCTAAAAAAACCATATTCTATTATTTGTTGTCTTCTTACATTCTAAAGAAAGGAGTAAATGGTAATTATTTCTATCATGACACCATTCATTACAACATTTATACCATTACTTCGACTGAAAATTAGTAGTTTATCAAAGGATAATTCTTAATCATGAATCTAGAACACGTAATCATAAAAAAAAAATTGAATTCCAATTTCTAGTCATTGATTGATTAAGATGGGTAAAACATCTTATCTCTACATAAAAATTAGTTCTGGGGATCCAGACTTTGACAAATAGTAAAGTATATACAAATGCAAACTGAATTATAAGACTTAGTTACTATTAACATGTATGTTTATACCCAATGCAAAGACATGCAAGTAAAACTGAAGAGCTTCAAAAGCATAGTCTATAATAAAACATCCATCATCACCTCCATTATTCACTAAAGATCCTCTTCCTCTATAAATATCAAAGCACGTTTATTTGACTACCAAACTACTACTTACTATTAGAAGATCTTACAACTGAAATTGAGTAACTTGCTAAATGTAGTCCCTATGAAAGTATGCTTATGCTATGCGTCGTAGTGCATTTATTTATTGGAAAGGGGACTAGTTATAATATTAGCATGAAAACACTCAATGGTCATGATTCATTTCATGTGTACATTTGTTTGCGGAGGGACCTTAATCGACAATGTTGGTTATCGTAGATGTCACAGTTTATTGATTCTTCACTGCCGAACGCTGAATTAGTTACACATCTTTATTAATTTTATTATATTACATCATAGGGACACCGTATTGTTAAAAAGAAAAGACTCAGTGACTCAAGAAAAAGGTTCACCCAGGCTTAAGGATTATCTTTTGAAGCTACAGAACTTTAAAATTCTAAATTATAAATTCCACTGTATACAGTTCATTGTTGCATACCTTCTGGCCATAACTTCCATGAAAACCGTATCTCACATCTTTGAGAATTTTATCAGTTTATATCCCAGCTAAACTAGTAAAACATATATATCAATTATAAATGTGGATATCTTATCTGTAAAGAACAAAGAATATCATGAACTGCATTGGCCTTTTCTAGTGTGCTACAGGTAAATTGTCGTAGACATTTACATATCATAAAAAGCTTCTTCTAACTTTCAATGAACCAAGCTGAAAACTGACCAGAGAATTTCATATTTTACTAAATGTTGTCATTATTATTATTATTATTATTATTATTATTATTATTATTATTATTATTATTATTATTATTATTATTATTATTATTATTGTTGTTGTTGTTGTTGTTGCTGTTGTTGTTGTATAGTGAATTTCCCTTGATGAGATCCTAAGGAAATGAATATAAATGTATAGATATCCAAGAAAAATTCTTTAAAATTTTCATTCCCTTGCAAGTAATCTTAAAACTGCAAAAAAGAGTACGGGTGAAAAAATATTGAAATGAAATAGGTTTATATACCACATATTAAAATGGGTGGTCTAAGCGCACAGCAGATGCGTTAACAGGAATGAAATACAAACGAACAATATGACAATTGTTTTCTTAGTTCGAAAACTAATATTTGTCATTTTTATAGCAACGTAAACTTAGATCTATGTTCGTTCTCTCGCAGCGTGAAGTACTGGATAATCGAACCTACTTGCTTAAAACTGCATTTTTAACGAGTAATCAGCTGTCGAACGCAGAGAAACTGACAGCCCCCATCATTTTAGTGGAACCTCAGATAAAAATAAATAACCTTTTATTATTATTATTATTATTATTATTATTATTATTATTATTATTATTATTATTATTATTATTATTATTATTATTATTTCGTTTTCCTCGATTATTGTATATACCACAATTCAAGTGAAATACATAAAGAAATAAAATGAAAGAATAAGTAATTACGTAAAAAACTATAGAAAACGTAATTGCCGTTTCTTATAATGATATTTTAAAATAAATAAAAGTAAAAGAAATCATTACCTTTAAACTAACGAACAATAATTGACATTTCTTTTCGTTTGTATTTGGGTGCAGCCCTTAGTTTTGTAATATATTCACTTTTTGAAGCAGAATAGTTACAATGAATTCAAGTAATTTAACAAATCAAATATGATTTGTGATTACCAAGATATTAGATCTGAGAACTTGTGTGAATGGAATATTTGTAAAATATATGCTGAAAGTGAAATGCGACACCAAACTCTGCAGAGCAAATCTATTTATGAGTATCTGTCTTCTCATACAAATGGTTTTCAAAGTGATCCCTATTTAGGTTTGGTCGTTATTTGCACGTTCACAGTATTCTTCTGCAGAAGATGATTGTATATTAACCATCCTCTACAAATCCACTTACGTTAGCTAACATGCATAGGATGAGCGTCCGAGAATGGAACTGCGTTTCATTAGAGAAGTTTGTATAGCTTTTCCCATAATTGCACTTTAATCTCTCTCTCTCTCTCTCTCTCTCTCTCTCTCTCTCTCTCTCTCTCTCTCTCTCTCTCTCCCCACTATGCCATGCCTCTTTGAATGACAGTTTAAGCTCATGCATCGGCGCATATATTCAGAAACTTTAATGCCCCATAAAACATAAATTTAGGATTTTTTTTCCCTCTAAACAAGCAGTGAAGTATTTTGCTACATAGCTCAGCCTGAGTAAAAGTGACGAGCAAGGGATGAATTTGTTTTATGTTCGAACGAGCAATTGCTCTCTCCTCCATCCTCTTCACATTCAGACCCTTTATGCTCCGCGTCTTTCCCGTCTTCTTTTTCCAAGCATTCAAGTTAACTCAGAGACAGGAAAAGAAATCCTCCGTTCTTGATGAGGAGCCATCGTTCTTCCTCTTTGCCGTCACTTACATCAATTCGGGCGTCAAAGGGAAGGAACAAAGTTTTCTTAAATATATTCTGCTTCTCTTGAGTGGAATTGCCTCTCATCAAGTCGCTTCTTCATCTGAAATTATTGAGTGTTGAATTTTACCTTCCTATTTGGACAGACTGCATAAGCACGGCATGTATATGTTGTCTGTTGTCTTAGTAAATCAAATTATCTTCCAAGGCAGAGCAAGTAAGTATTCTCTTAACAATATTCGATGATTTCCTATTAATAAAAAAGCCTAAATTCTTATATTCGTGGATTTATAACAAATAGCCAGGCACTAAACTCTCATATTACTTTCAAATATTGTTGACTGGTTTCAATAAGCATTTCTTTAAAGATGGTAATGAAAGCTCAAGCTACGAGTACACATGTGATTCACAAACATAAAATCCACGTATCAAGATCACTACTAAAAATGGTCTGTGAATTATAAGAAAAATAAGTAGAAATTGATCATTTACGCTCTGCAAATCAAGTATTCTGTGATTAGAACTATTTGCACACAGATAATGCATAACTGCACACACACACACACACACACACACACACACACACACACACACACACACACACACACACACATACTATATATATATATATATATATATATATATATATATATATATATATATATATATATATACTATATATATATATATATATATATTTGTGCGTGTGTGTGTGTGTGAATGTTTGTATGTTTGTATATTAGTGCCCTATAGAAATCCGAACCACTTTACCGATCTAGACATGGCATTTATTTGACCGAAATTAGATAATAGGGAAGGTTTCAAATCCATACCCACGCCCCCTTCCCGTACCCCATCCACGTTCCCCTTCCCTTGGTAACTTATGTGGTGATAAATTCTAGAGTTTTATCATGCCTCATTTCATGTACTCGAGGCCATACAAGTATATTATAGAAAATGTTTTGCAGTCACCACAGTAATACCCGGAAAAAAAGGGACAGACAGCACAGTAATACCTGGATAAAAGGGGTAGTCAGTACAGTAATACCTGGTTAAAGGTCACAGACAGCACAGTAGTACTTTGATAAAAGGGACAGTCAGCACAGTAATACCTGGTTAAAGGTCACAGACAGCACTTTGATAAAAGGGACAGTCAACACAGTAATACCTCGATAAAAATGACAGTCACTACAGTAATATCTGGATAAAAAGGGACAGTCACCATAGTAATACCTGGATAAAATGGACAGACAGTACAGCAATACCTGATTAAAGGGAACAAGCATTTATGGTTATAACTGGATAAAAGGGACAGTCACCACAGTAATACCTGGATAAAAAGGGACAGAGAGCACAGTTATGCCTGGTTAAAGGTGACAGACAGTAGAGTAATACCTGATAAAAGGACAGTCACCACATTAAACTGATATAAAAGGGACAATCACCACAGTAATACCTGGATAAAAGGGAGAGTCACTACAGTGATATCTGGATAAAAAGGGATAGTCACCAAAGTAATACCTGGATAAAATGGACAGACAGTATAGTAATACCTGATTAAAGGGGACAAGCATTTAGAAGTTACAACTGGATAAAAGGGACAGTCACCACAGTAATACCTGAATAAAAAGTGACAGGGAGCACAGTTATGCCTGGTTAAAGGTGACAGACAGTACAGTAATACCTGATAGTCGCCACAGTAAAACTGAAATAAAAGGGACAATCACCACAGTAATACCTGGATAAAAGGAACAATCACCACATTAACACCTGGATAAAAGGGACAGACAGCACAGTTACGCCTAGTTAAAGTTGCCAGACAGCACAGTAATATCTGTACAAAAGGGACAGTCACCACAGTAAAAGCAAGACAAAAAAGGGGCAATCGCCACAGTAATAACTGGATAAAAGGAACAGTCACCACATGAATACCTGGATAAAAGGACAGTCACCACAGTAATACAAGGATAAAAGGTACAGACAGCACAGTAATATCTGGATAAAAGTGACAGTCAGCAGAGTAATGCCTGGTTAAAGGGGACAGACAGCAGAATGATTTCTGGATAAAAGGGAGAGTTACCACAGTGATACCTTGATAAAATGGACAGACAGTACAGTAACATCTGGTTAAAGGTGACAGACAGTACAGTAATACCTGGTTAAAGGTGTCAGACAGCTCAGTGATACCTGGATAAAAGGGACAG